>JABUQX010035988.1:0-36943 GCA_015478945.1 Trachelipus rathkii | reverse complement strand
CTCCCCCGAAGACATCATTTCAAACACTGATTATGATTTTGGATGTTGTAAACAATTTTTATATAATATAATTAGAGTAATTCTTTAGCGTGGTTATGGATGAAAACCGTTCTTAAAATGCGTAAGAATTTGTCTTATCGTGCGTAAGACAAATGCTAAATATATAAATGGTATATAAGACACTTAAGAATAATACAAGAGGCCGCATGGTCCTTTTCAAACTGTCCCAGTCAACCCACTAACTCAAACATCTCTTTGCAAATCCACAAAGTACTAGCTAGGGATTGTCAATCTGTAACTAAAAATCTACAAATTTGGCACAACTACAAAAAATATATACCTTAATTATTAATATTAATAATATATATATTATATATAAATATATAATTATTATCTATATATATATTAATATATATAATATATCAAACCATCCACATGCATATATAACTAAGTTATGGTCACACGTCAATTATATCATTTAATAACTACTGTAACTAAACCTGCCAATTTTGGCTTATCTACAATATTTAAAGATACCCATCCATCATTACCATCCAACTTCTATGTTTATATCTAGTCATACTCAAGACCTCCGCTTTGCACATCCATTTCCAAAATTAAACAACATCTATTATTGAATGCATGCTTTCTTATATAAAATGAAATGCCTTCCTTAATTTTCTTATTATGCCTGGTCACCTCCATTTGTTTGTGTTGTTCTTCTGTTTCCTGTGATTCATTATTATGGTCTATTATGTCTTGCTCTCAGCTATGAAAAATTTGTTGGTCTCCGTATAATCAGATAGTAATATTTTTAGCTTTATCTTTTTTCATGTCCCCTTCTAAGAAATCGCCTTTCTACAGAATCATAACTCCTTCAGGCTCTCCTCATAGCTCTTACCCTTCAATTCCAGTAAAATCATCCTTTTTGCTCTATGTTGCACTCTCTAAGCATATCTAAGTCTTCTTTAAATAAGGGGTCCAAACTTAGCACAATCTCTATTACGGGCTAAATAGTATTATATACAAAAGAAATCAAGATTTACTTATTCTCCTTGCTCATGTAAATCGTCAGGCTGATTAGAAGTACTTGCAGTTGAGGAATCAGGTTGAATTTCAACGTTTGCTGCATTTCAAAATACTTGCTTTAATGCAACGAAAGACCTAAATCTTTTCTGGTCCATTTCAGACTCAAGCCAATCCACCATATTCATATCGTAGTTAAAACTTTTATTTAAGTAATCCTAGGTGAATACCTACACTTTTAACTGATCTATTCATTGCCACTTATGCCCAACCAATTAAGTATTATCAGATCATGTTTTTGATCTTTTATGCATCTTCACTATTCCAACTAGGCCACTTTAGTACATCTGGCAAATTAAAACCTGCATTAAGTCCTGTGTAAATCAATTTATATATAAGGAGATCAATAGTGGCCCCACACTGAATCCCTGTGGACACCACTCTTCAACATATTTCCTATAATAATATTCCTCTTAGTTGTACAGCAGTGTATTTCTATTTTGCAACCACTCTTTATGATCCACCATTAACCAGCCACCTATACCACATTGCAACAACTTCTTCTTCAGCCTTATGTGGGGAATCCTTATCAAAAGCTTTAGCTAATGTCTAAGATAATACAATATACACTGATTCCTCTTCAAATTGCAGTCAGTAATTTAATTCCATAAATTTCTAATTAGGTTGTCTGCATGACCTACCCTTTCTGAATATCCATGTGGATCATTACAAGTCCTTGTTATCTTCTTAAATATTTCTCTATATACTTTCAGTAATCTTTTCAGAAACTTTACGAACCAAGATTTAACTAACTCCCTATAATTTCCTCAAATCTTCCTTACTACCTTTCTTATAAATACACAACATATGCTGTTTCAGTGCATCTGGTACCTCAACAAATGTTATAGATTGCTTAAAATCAAATACAGTGCCTTTGCAATTGCTGATACTACCCTCGTTCAGAATTCTATCATATAATCCATCGGCCTTCAATAGCTGATCAATATGTCATAAACGTTTTAAATTTTTATGTCAAAGAACAAATCTGTAAGTCTATTTGTTAACATCATACAACAATATTATCTCCAAACGATTATCTTAATCTTTCTCTGTAACTCTGAGCAAAATAGCATTAAAAATGTTGACCAACTCCTTATCTGAACTCACCAAATTTTCATCAATTTTAGAGACCAATTGTCCTATTCTTATTTTAAATTTATATAAAGCTAAAAAAAAACTTCAGGTTCTGATTACTATTCCTTGCTAAATTAATTTGCTATTTGTGTTATTATTGCTTGTTAAGCATTTCTATTTTCCTATAATTTCTAATCATCTTAATGAATATTAGGACCACTATGCTTTCTTAATTTCTCTCATCCCTCTATTCCACAAACAGGTTTTTCTCTTCCTCACCCTAATTGGTCTATCTTTCTAACGAATGGTTGGAATATTCATTAAAAATTTGGCTTAAAATGTTCTTCATTTAACAGTTTTGGTCTTTAAAACTCTTTATCCCAGTCAGTTAAGGCAATAATTTGTTTAAAATACATTTTGGAAATCTAAAGATCCTTTCCTTATAACTTGCAATTGGCCCAGATATCAATTCAATTAAATCTTAATTATAGTATGGCACTAAGTCCTGAAATTCTCTTCAAACTCTAAATACCTCACCACCATACTTTCATCGTTATTTTATATTATTAAAGTCGAATTGGCAATCTTGTATCTTGTTGGGTTCATGATCCATCTGGGCTTATAAGTTTATTAGTTATCTAATTTATAAATAGGACTGGAACTACTATGGTTCCGTATTAGACAAGAATCATTGATATCCAGGAAAATAAAATACTCCATTAATACTATAACCTTTTTCTTTACTTAATGGCTATGCTGTCTCTCAATTTCTTTCACAATTTCCTCCAATCTAATTCTTGACTCTGGCAGGAGGTCTAAATAAAATCCCCTTATTCATAGATTTAATTTGAACATAAGGAATCTTACCCAGGACCGATTCAATATCTATCATTAGTTAAAAGTCGTCATTAATCAGCAGGTTGAATGCTTTAAATATAAATGCGCCACTCCCAGCCCTTCTTTCTTCTAGTCGCTGGATATGAATAAAGTGGAATTATCGTCTATTTCATGTTCCTTGAAAGGATTCCATATATTCTTCATACCCATGCTCAGTTATTCAAATAATTCAAGATTCTCATTTATGGTATAACTAAATCACTCATCTTTTTTATTTATATAGGCTTATGAGTCATTGGTAAAAGCTTTATATTCGAAATGCGCTAATCTTTATTGCTATCATCCTTATTAGTTGAGCCCGTGTACAAAACTATTTTAATTTATATCACCCACTATTACCGTTACCGTTATTGCTAATTATTGTATTCAGAGTTTAGCCCATCCCCCAACGTTCCTAGTTTTTTGCTAAACAAGTCTCAAACTGTGCTCGAAAACCCATTACACTTTAGACTCAAGTGATACTCCTCTGCTGCATAATAATCTTTATTTCAGAAATTCTCGCTCACGTATTCAATAAACGCTTATTATTTTTCTGATAAACATAAATCCTAATTCTTTCATACACCTTAATGCCTCTATCTGCCCCCTTCTGACTGGCATCTAATCCTAGTAATAATCCTCAAGAAATCAAGCACTCTTCCACTAGCTTTCATCTTCTAGACATTCAATCTCCTAAAAGATCTGCCTATTAATTTTCTTCTGACCTTTCTATTCCTAAAATCATTTGTACCACAGCACAATCCCATCTGAATCAACATTTGTAGAATCAATCTCTCTATCTAATTCTATCCACGATATCCCTCACTTGGATAACATACTCTCAATCGTTTATTTTTATATCTTTTTGAAAAGTCTCCTATGGTATCGTATAAGAGTCTCCAATTAGCAATGTATCCATCTTCCTTGTATATATACTCAACATTACCCATTGGCAACTCTCTGACCCTCCCCATTCTGGGTAACGCTTCACCTGAAATCTACATGTCTTGAGCTGATTGATCTCTAGATCGCACTTGATAAACTATATTTTCTAATATGTAGCCCTACAATGTTTCACTAATCTAACTCATTCATAGGTTACAAATCTATTGAAATGAGGTTGGAAGGATAGTTAACATCTGAGAGAGTCAATATATACATCTCAAGTGAGAGATACACAGATTGGTGGAAATATTTGTAAAACTAACAGTGGGGGTAACTTTGGATGTTTAATATTTATGAGAATGGTTGGAGTGATTTATACAGAAGCAAGTGAGGACCACTTCTTGGTGATTCAACCACTATGACTAACAATTTATCCATCTCATTAAACAAAAGAAAAAAAGAAAATTCAAAATTTTGATTATATTTTGTCTAAATTAGTTTGAAGGGAATTTGTCAGAGAAATCAACCCTTATGCTATTCTGTCAATTAATTGAAATATATTTCTATCAAAATAGTAATATTAAATGGATCCATCTAAAAATGAAACTGAATATAAGAGAAGATACCCAATATAAGCAGATAATTGTTTTATACAGAGTGATTCTTCACGTGATATCAATATTCATTATACTGTATATATATATAGTATATATATATATGTATATATATATGATTATATATTATTATATATATATAGTATAAGTATATATGATATATATATATATATATATATATTATATATATATAAATATATATATTATATAATTAAATATAATATAAGTTATAATATTATATAGGTATATTATATATATATATATAATATATAATATATAGTATATATATAAATAGTATATATATATATATATATAATATTATATATATATAATATATATAATATATATATAAAATATATATAATAAAATATATATAATAGTAATATATACAGTAGCTATTTATATATAATAGAGTCACCTCCAGAAAGCAACATCCGTAACAAAAAAACATAACAGGCAGAAAATAATAAAATTTATTAATCAGGAGACATTTTTATCATGTATTAAAAAAAAAAAAAAAAAAATACTCTTTTTCAAAAATTAAAATTGTTAAAAATGTTGAAAACATTACAGTTTTTTCTGTTTTTACGAAGAAGCTCGAGTACTCTGACTCTCTCCGAGTGAGCGTAAAGTTGAAATGTGATTTTTTTTCTTTTAATAACTGAAGAATACCCGATGTAACAATTAAAGATGATAGAGTCGCGGGTTTCTCGGCCTACCGGGGGACGACGAGGTGGACGTCCTCCCCTCTGTCCTCCGTCGGCTTGAACCGCCTAAAAAGGAAATAAAAAGAAAATTAACATTTTTCTCTCAAGAGCAGAATAAAAACTATGCACTCTTCCTCTCACACTAACGCAGAAATGAAGGTTAGGAGACTGTAAGATGTTCGAAGCGTACTTTGCAAACAAAGATTATTACTAAATATTTAAGTTGTTATTTAATAAATATTTGTTGCTTCATTTATCTTTTAAGTTTGATTGAGCATTGCTTGCTAAAATCAAAATATATTTATTGTTCTGTAGCTATCTATAATTTTTTAGTTACTATGCATGTATGTCTTTTGGAGGTGGCATGATATATATATAATATATATATATTAGAATATATATATATTATATATATATATATTTATAATGTTATATATAAATATAGTAATATAATATACTATATATATATATAGTATATAATATATATAAATATATAATATAATAGCTATATAATATATATAATTATAACTATATAATATATTATAATATATATATTATAAGTATATATAAATTATATATATATATATATATATATATATTATATTATAACTATAATATATTATATATAATATAATATATATTATATATATATATTAATTAGTATATATATATATTATATTATATTATATTATATATATATATAATATAATATATATTATATAGTATATAGTATAAGAGTA
This sequence comes from Trachelipus rathkii, assembly GCA_015478945.1. Taxonomy (NCBI): domain Eukaryota; kingdom Metazoa; phylum Arthropoda; class Malacostraca; order Isopoda; family Trachelipodidae; genus Trachelipus; species Trachelipus rathkii. The sequence goes on along the minus strand of JABUQX010035988.1, from coordinate 30,961 downwards.
TAATAGTGTGCAACGATACCATGGTATCAGTTATTTTTATCTATCAGTATCAGTAAATTTGTGATATCCAGTTCGGTATTGGTAAACTATAAATCATTTTGTCATATTTAAATTGACTTTGATATATATAATATATATATTATATAATATATATATTTAATAATATATTATATAATAATACTATTATGATATATTATGATATATATATATATATATATATATATTACATATATATATATATATAATAGTTATATATCTATATATATATTATATATAATATAATAAATATATATATATAAATACTATAGATATATTATATATATATTATCTATATTATATATATATATAATATTATATACAGATAATTATATAATATATATTATAGAATATATATATATATTATATTAATATAATATATATATATATATAAGTATAATATATTAGTATAATATATAAATTATATATTATTATATATAATATATATTTAATATATTATTATAATATAATATATAATATTTAATATGGGTGTCTAGCACATTTTTTTTACTTAAATATATTTATTATTTTTAGAGCTTTCCTGACAAAGAAACTCTTTAGCAGAATACATTAAAAATGAGTAGCGAAGATCTAACAGTGGTTAATATAAATTGATTAAAGATTGGAAAAGAATCTGTTTCGACAGAAGAGATGCTCAAGTAGTGATGTCGTAAAAATCTTAAATCAAGTGCGGATTTTAGGCAGTCAATTTGATCATGTGGAAGGTATTAATTTATTTTGTTGTTTTGCTTTTATAAATCGTAAAAAGTGAATAAGAGAAGTTGGAAATATGTCCAATATTATATTATTATTTATATTATTATTATTATTATTATATTATTATTATTATTATTATTATTATTATTATATCTTATTATAATTTATTATTATTTATTATATTATTAACGTTGTTGGGGACATGGGATTGCTCGGCAGAGGAAAGCGATCAGGAATGGTGAAAGAATTAAGTTTTCTATGATCTAATTAGAAAAAAAGTATGTGAAGTGAACTTGTAAATAAATTGTTGAATGTGAATTAGATGGAACTGAAAAATATGTACTCAAATGAAGGAAACCTTTTTTAGTAGTGCAAGAGAAGTTAATTGGTGATGCTAAAGTAGGAAGTTAAAAGTCAAATAGTAGGGTGGAATGAGAAGTGATGCAAGCGGTTACAAATAAAAAGAGGCGTGGTTTGAATGTGCTTTAAAGCCAATGAATAGGTATCAAAAGAGTTTATGGAAGTAGCATCAGAGGAAAAAGGAAACAAACTCTAAAAAAGGTCATACATAGGAGGAAAAAGGTAAATGAAACGTTTGGAAGGAGAGGAATGGAGTTACAAGATAATAGGAAGCTTTTCTGGAATGAAGTGTCAAAGATTAAGAAGGAGATTAATGGGAAATCTTCATAAAATAATAATATAGATGGTAATTTTGTGACTGATGCAAAATGAAATTGAGAGATGTGGAGTACACTTAAATCTTCATAAATTATCATAATGTAAGAGTGATAAGTTAATGTGTGTGAGCTTGCTGTAAGTAAGAAGAAATAGGTATTTTGTTAGAGTATAGTTGGGAGAGGTAATATGGTAAAGTGAGAGATGAAAGATGGTAAAACGCCAGCAGATAATGGAATTATTGGTGAAAAAGATAAGAATGGAGAGAGCCTCTATTGCTGGTTATGCAATATGATGGGAAGTGTTTGTGGAGGGCAAAGTTGAGAATTATCAGAAGGCTGTAATAGTCTCTTATATAAAGTAAAGGGAACTGTATAAACTGTAGGGGAATTAGTTTATAGTTTGTAGGGGAAGCTATATCTGGTATTTTTGTTGAAAGATTGTGTCAAGTAACTGAGGACTTGAGCTGGGTGAAGCACATAGTTGCATTAGAATTGGAAAGGATGTTTAGATCAAAATCTCACATTGAAACAAATGAATAAGAAAATAGAGAGAATAAAATTGTTATTAGGTTTTAATGTTCCCTGCATCAGGCGTATACAGATTTATAGGGAGATTTGTGGCAGTGTTATCCATTGATATGGTGTTCATGGGATGCTTTCTCGAATGTACTCAAAAGTATTATGTTCGATAGTAAACTGTATATAGAAAAATTGAATGTAAAATGTGAAATGGCGTATGTTTAATAGTGAAGTGAGGAAGTAATGTGTGTATTTTAGGCCAGCGTTCTCAACACGGTTTTCGCGACCGACCCAAGGGGCCGAGATATATACGGTGGGTCGCGTTGGGTCCAAAAAATAAAAAATTTATTAATCAAATGTTACACAGTTTTTATTTATAAAAAGTTATTATACTTCCTACAATAGAATAAAACAGTAACTTAATGTATCAATAGCATTTTTTAAAGTGAATAAAATTATATATTATATATATATATTATATAAAATATAATATATATATATATATATATATATATAATATATAGAAGTATATATTATATATAATATATATAGAATATTATATTTATATATATATAATATGGTATATTAGGGGTCGGAGGTTACTCAACTTTATAATGCGTTGGCTTTTGGGGGTTCGCGCAGCTTAAAAGGTTGAGAAAGCGCTGATTTAGCGGCTATATGTTGGATGATAAAGAGAGGATAATGATGAGTGTTAGTACAAGAAGATATGAGTATTATTTGTGAAAGATGATGATAATGTTAGTTCTTGTTTAAGAGCGGTGTGATTAGAGGAAGGATTTAAATCTTGATGCGCTAAGGTTTTTGCGTGACTGTATTGTTGTTGGTGTTAATGGTAATAATAGTGAAACTTGGTGGGAATCAGAATAATCTCAAGTAAATGTTTTAGATTGTATAATCTCTAGGTTTCTAGGTGGAAAAAGAATTGAAATGAGGAACGAACGTTGTTGGATTGTGTGGTTGAGAAAGGAGTAAATTGAGGGTTTAAGCGAAAGTAATAAAGATAGTTTGGGCATGAGAAAGGATGAATGATGGTCATTTGTTAAAGTGAGTGATATGGTAAGGTGTCTGGAATCGACTCAGCTGTAAGACTAAGTAGAAACTGGATTGATCAGTAATGAATGTCTGAAGAGGAACGTGAGTTGAAGGCAAGAAGAAAGTCGCATCGATAGAAGGTTAATGAGGGGTTTTTGGAGGATATCTGCGAGCATGGCCCAAGGATGAACCTCTACATTGAGAGATCTATCACTGTCGATGGCGTCGCGGTCATGTGAAAGCTTAGGTTGATTCTTAACTAAGATGTACTTCTTACTTAGAAGTTTGATTGGGGTTTTTGGGGTTTTGTTTTTTCTTTATTTATGGATGCTCTAGCTACTTAAGTATGCTAATTTTCATGTGCTTGCTGATAGTTCTCCACACATCTATGTTTAAATAAAGGAAGGATATAGAAAAAAAAAAATATTATTATATTATTAATTATTTATATTCTTATTAATTATTATTATTATTATTATTATATATTATTATTATTATATATTATTATTATATTATTTATATAGGCAAATCTCTTTTGTAGAAATTTATGACTCTGAAAAATTAAAATACATTCTGAAAGAAAACAAAAAGAAAAGGATTCAAAAATATACGTTTCGATCAGATACAAAGAATTTTTGGCCAAACTTTTGAAGTGCGAAGTTTCCGGTTGGTGCGGATTCAAACAATTTGATTACAAGGAATAAAGTATTTTGCCCACTTAGTTGTCCCCTTTGATTCGGCCTGAAATCAATTTTATTTTATAGAAAGGAAATCTTTTTTCAGTTATAGGAATTGATGAAATCTGTTCCTTCCATTGTTTAAATTTGATCTTTCCTTTCCTGCATCATTACAATTATCTCTTCTTCTTTCAACTGAAATTTATCTTTTAAGATTGTTATAAAGAATCCTGCCATCTTAAAAAAAAAATTTCAAAAATATAAATAAATAAATATTAAATATCAATTAAGTATAACAAAGTCTCAAAGTCGTCTTAGCCTTGTCATTCTTCGATAGATATAAATATTACTTGAGAATCCAGAGATCCCCACTCTTTAATGGTTGCTTGAATATATAAAAAAGTGTCTTGGAGGAAGTCTTTGGGCATGCATTGAGTAGGGCCAACTTATTTCAATGACCTTCCTTCGTTTGAGCATCAGGGGCAGGTTGACTTCTTCATCTTACCTATCCCACTCCCCTGAACTGCAAATCCTTCTTCAATGTATGGGACTGGCATTACATAGAAAGGTCCGTATTCCTTTCCCTAGTCGAAAATTGTACTCTTTTATATACTTGTAATGAATGAAATGGTAGGGCTGAGTGAACCTTTTGAAGAACCTAAGTGAAGTGGTGAAATCCGTACCTCTGATAATGAAAAAAAATCTGAATGTTTAAAACAAGGGGTTCACATCCTAAAGTAAAAATTCATTAATTTGGTGATGTTGAGGTTTTAAAGGCATTAGATTGGATTCAAAATAGGACACATATTGGGGATACTTTGAAAGAGTAAAAAAATATTAAAACTAACAAAAAATTCGTATAGAGATTAGAATATAAAATAAATCACAAAAAATTTAATGGCTGAGGATCCAAGTCAAGGACATCACTCTTTTCGGTACCTTGTCACGTTACAAAAGGAAATGTAAAATGTGTGTTTAGAGAATTGATAAGTTTTTACACAACTAATTATAATATACACCCTAATAGATAATAGGTCATTTTTAATATATAAGAAAATCATATTATACATCTATTAGAGCATTTATGCATTAAACATTCTTTCTATTGCATATACAAAATTGTTGTTACTACACTAATTGCCAATGGAAAAAATCTTAGACTTACAAAAAAAGTATATTGCTTTCTTAACTTTAAATTTTTTAATTAAACTGATGCCCCTATTTGTGAACTTGTGTTCTCATACTGAGTGTTGGTAGTCTCATTATCTTGATTCGAACACTGTGACTGAATCTTCATATTCTTTAAGATCTGGACAATTTAATTTTGGAGACCTTAAACTATTCCTTATAATTCTACCGTCTATTAATGAGCTACTTTTGACGTAAGTTCACTACAACTCCTCCTGAAAGCTGTGTTTATCATCGTGATGAATAAAGGACTTATAAACCCCTCATCCCTGAATACTATTGCCTATTTCTCGACCGTGTTTATCCAAAGTTTCGAATGTACCTTAAATTTGAATTTTGGAAGTGATCATTTCTAAACTTTCTTAGATCGTTGGAGTATGATTTTGTAAATAATTTTAGTCCAGTGCCGATAATCGTTTTTCTCCTTCTCTCCTCTTGTCTTGTCTTTCGTCTCTCGTTGTGTGCTTCTCACTTCTTCTCTCGATCTCTCTCTCTCTCTCTCTCTCTACATCTCCTCTCTCTCTCTTCTCTCTCCTCCTCTTTCATCTCTCTCTTCTTCTTCTCTCGTCTTCTCTCTCTCTCTGCTCTCTCTTCTCTCTCTCGCTCTCTCTCTCTCTCCTTGCCTCTCTCATTCTCTTCTCTTCTCTCTCTCGCTCTCTCTCTTCTCCTCTACCATCTCTTCTCTCTCCTCCTCTCTCTCTCTTCTCTCTTCTCTCTCTCTCTCTTCTCTCTCTTCTCTCTCTCTCGTCCTCCTCTCTCTCTCTCTCTCTCTCTCTTTCTCTCTCTCTCTCTAATATCATCAATGCACGATGTCCTGCGGGTGCTTCTGCGGGCTCGTTTCGTGTGCGCTCGTGGCTGTTGATGGTCGCTATGCGTGCTTATGTGTGAGTTGGTTCATGTGTATGTATGATAGTTTTTTATTTTTTTTTTTTTCTCGTCTCTCTCTCTTCTCTCTCTCTCGTCTGTCTCTCTCTCTCTTATAATGTATATATAAATTATATTTATATATATATACTATAAAAAATAATAATATTAATAAATATATTTATATATATAATATAAATATATATATATATTATATATTATAAAATATATAATTAATATATAATATATAACTTAATTTAAGAAATCATGCAAAATACTTTTAAAAAATGTGCTTGGGGAATTCCTATAAATTTAGTCTAATAGAATCTGTTAAAAAAAATATATTTCTTATGGTATCTTGGGATGGTTTTACTCATTCACTGTAAAATCTACATTTTCTCGTTATGGTTAGTAATGTTGAGAATTTTGTCTTTGCTAACACAAGAGATATTTATAAAAATGGAAATCATTTTATAAGATATTTTCCAAAAGTATTTGTTTTTTTTTAACTTCAATATTTAATTTTTCTTTGATACAGACCCCTATTAACGCGATGCTGGTGAAGAAGAAGAAAAGGATTCCAAAATGAAAAGTAGCCTAAGTAGCAGACCTCGAAGGGCAATAACGCTTGATCAATCCATTAAAAAGAGTTATCTAAAATACTTCAGTTGCAGATTTTGTAATTTTAGTTTTAAAAGCAAAGATGAGTTGAAAAGCCATTTAAAGACGCATAAAGAAAGTAAGTTTAAATGTTCACATTGCAATTATGAAAGCGATTTAAAATCTAACCTAAAGAGTCATTTGCTAACTCACAGAAATATGAAATTATTCAAATGTGCCCATTGCAGTTTTGAATGTAATGATAAAGGAGGCTTAAAAAGTCACAAGCTTAAGCATGGAAATATAAGATGGCTTAAATGTTCTGAGTGCAGCTATAAGTGCAATTGGGGAGGAGGCTTACAAAAACACATGTTCGTGCATCAAAATATTAAATGTCCAAATTGCAGCTATGAATGTAATGATAAAATATTACTAAAAATTCACTTGCTAAATCATGAAAATATAAAATTGTTTAAATGTTCTGATTGCAGTTATGAAAGTATTGATAAAGGAAACTTTAAAAAACACATGCTTAGGCATGAAAATGTAAAATTATTTAAATGTTCTGAGTGCAATTATGAAGGTAACCATAAAGGAAGCTTTACAAGACACATGCTTAAGCTGTACGTACATTCGAAATATCAATATTTAAATGTTCTGATTGCAACTACTGAATGTAATCAGGAAAGAAGCTTAAAAGACACATGCTTATGCATGTAACGTTATTTAACATTCCTGATTTTGCAAAACTATGAATGTAAACCAGGAAGCAATAAACTTAACACACACATGCTTATGCCATGTAACGTTATTTAAATGTTCTGAGTTGCAAACTATGAATTTTTAATCGGAAAAGAAAGCTCTAGATTCACAATATGCCTGAGCATCGAAATATAAGTTATGAAATTTTCTTGATTGCACATTTTTTTCCCTATTCGGAAAAGTGACTTAATGAGACATGATGCTTAGCATGGAAATGTGAAATTATTTTAAATGTTCATGAATATAACCTATGAATTTAATTTTCTTTAAAAGAGATTATATAGTTCTCCAACCTAAATCATGAAAATATAAAATTGTTTAAATGTTTGAATGCAGGCTATGAATGTAAAAACAGAAAGGAGACCTTTAAAATCACATAATGTTATACATCGAAATAATAAAGTTATTTAAATAGTTCTGTGACGCTTTGCAGCTATAATGTATAAAGGAGAGGAAACTAGAATTAACACATTCATGTCCATCGAAATACAAATTATTTTAAAGAATGTTTCGTGACGTGCAGCTATGAATTTTGTAATCAGAAAGAAAGCTTCATATATAGCAAAATCACACTATGCTTGCACATCGATAATAAAAAATGTTTAAATGCCTAAAATTAGGCATTTTAAGAAAGTGTACATGAAAAAGAAACTAACAAAAACAATCTTGTGCATCAAAAACGTAAAGTAGTACTAAATGTTCTGAGTGACAGGCTAATGAATGTAATCGGGAAAAAAAAGCCTTATAGCAAATCACATATGCCTTAAGCATTTCGATTCTACATATGAGTGCAATCAATAAATCATGGAAATATATCAAGTTAACACCAAAATAGTGGAAAGACGAAAATGACCGTTAGCAATCGTAGCTTATGAAACTAATGAGGTCAATTTTAGTGATTAGTTAAAGTGATAATTAACGCCACACTCCATAATATTGATTTTAAAAATACCGGCTCCGGCTCCGATTTAAAATTGCTCAATTCCAACTACGGCTCAAATCACACAATATCATTAATTCTCTAAATCATAAAAAATGTTTTCGTTAATTAAAAGAAAATGGCTCTTTTTAGTTTCATACTAAATCACGCAAAGCCTCAATTATTACATAACAAAAGAAAATAATAAGTTGCGCCAATTACCTAGGAAAGCGCAGACAAAACCAAAATTCATCCAGTGCGTATGTCTTCACAACATGCAAAGAGGACCAACCAGACAACTTCAACTAAATTAAATAAGAAAACGGATCGGCAAATGAATGCGAACTAACAACTTAGAGCGTTGAAACAAGGCCCAAAGCGTGGGAAGAAAAAATCGCCAAAAGGCGGAAAAGACAAAAAGATATTAAAGGCAAAATTTGAAGCAGAAAACGAAAGGCAAGAAGAGAAACATACTTTATAAACCAGTGAAGACACAAGCAATGGCAAAAGAAACAGGAAAATCATATAGAAGATATTTAATATGGATAAGGAAAAAGATTGAATCAGTGGAAATATTTACGAGGGAACGAAGAACAAGCAGAAGAAAAAGAGGTGATATATCCCGCCAGAACACGAAACAATGTAGAACAAGAGCATCGACAAGCATATAGAACAGGGATCAACAATCAGGACAAATAGTAGGAGTTTTGTGCCACCAAACACAGGAATAGCCACATCACATTCTAGCAGGAGATGTCAGACTCCTTTCTAAATAGAAATCATATATACTGAAAGGAATTATACCATCTGCCAGACGATCATTTCAAAATTTGGCTTACCTTTTAAAAAGCTTGAAGTGACGAGTTACTGAAAGCATAATCCCCATGAAATAGAAGAAAATGCAAGAGGCCTTGATATTGTATATGAATGTACTATCCCAAACTGATTATTTCACAGTCACCCATTTAATAGACCTACGGATAAGTATTGAAAAATTGTAAAGAGAGAGGGGAACCAGAAAGTGCGAGCTATATTAATAGAGGTGTGGGAGGTTCCATTGAGACATAAACTTTATTGGAAATGTTTTTCAATGTTATATGAAAAGGAGAACTGGCTATAATCAATACATTTTAGTACGTGATTTGTAAAATGGATAAGATTGTGAAGAATTGATGAGCTTAATATGTGATCGCTTGATGATGTGGATGGGAGAGCAACGTGGAGGTAATATCAACAAAGAGTGCTCCACGAACCCATCTCATAACACACTCCCATTAAGGAGATACCAGGCTTAAAATTGGAGATAGAGAGTAAAGACAGGAGTAAGAAGATGGTAATGTAAGAAGGAAGCATTGACTCTGACCTGAGATTATGCTGTGTGTGAAATTGTGGTTTCCTTTTCTCTGTTTAGTGACTTATCTAAATTAATGTTATAAGTATCTGATTAATCGGTGTCTAATAAGGTTTTCAATGCACAGTTTCAGCTTATATAAAAAAAAAAAAGCTTTAAATGGGGAAATAAGAAATAAAAAACTGCCCCACGAGGCTGTGTTTTACACTATAGATCAGATGGAAAGAAGGAGACCCATGGGACAATGATGGGGCAAAAATACACTGCCCTTCAGCTTGTCCCAGGCGCCGAAAAAAACCGAACAAAAGGAAGAAAAAAAGAGAGAGAGAGAGAGACGTATGGGTTGATGAAAAAAATGAAGAAAACTAAAAAAACCAAGTACTCTGCCGTGGAGTGTGCGCAGTCGGAAGAAGCGTAGGGTGCCTGCCCGTTCCTCATTGCTTGAGAGAGTGGGGCGGTGACGGGAAACTCCGTACGGAGCAAGCAAGGACTGATACTCTGAGCAGAAGAGGTAACGGCGAGATGCAGAGGAGAAGGATTCCAACAACATATTGAAAAATAGGAGTTTTCAATTATCAACTATCTTGTTTCTCATTATTATGAATGATTATCTATTATTATTGAATTAAGTATATTATGATATTGAATTATCTATTAACTGAGAATTATTATTTTATAGTCATTGAGTATTATTATTATAGATATCAAAGTAAAAACGATTGGTACGCACCTCGAATCTTTCAGGAGAAGGGAAATAAGCTTCAATGTATGACTGAAAACGGAACGGAGAAAGAGAAACATGAAAATTTTCACATGTTTGCCACAACATATAGTTAGCCATAAAAAATTTCCAAAAAGAAACCAGGGACTACCCCAAGAGACTACCACGAGGCTTTAAATAAAAGCTGTGCTCACTATTGCAATTGGGAAAGTGTGGAAGTCACTTTTACTTTTTCTATTTTTAAAGGAGATAAAAGAAAACAGAAACACACAGAGTAGCCAGAAATCCCCAAAAGGAGAGAGAGTAGCACATAACTTACTAAAATTACAAAACGGCACAACAATTTCAGTAGGTGCAGCAACAGGATAAAGCAGATTAAAAAAAAGTGAATAATATCTTGAAGGGGAATGAAATATATGTAGAAGACCAATGGATTGAACATACAGAAAGGAATATGAATTTCATTGTTAAAGCTAATTATTAATTGAAATTTTATAACCAGAGGAACAATATCAAACCCCTCAGGAAAAGATGGAAGAGCGCGAAAATTGAAACCCTTGGGGATAGAAATATTGATCTCGAAGTAAATACAGGGGAAAGTATAGGAGAGGTAAGAAGTTTTATAGTCATGGGGATGGGAAGTGAAGAATGGAGAGAGTTCGAAGTCAAAGAAACGAAAGAGACAAACGAATTATGGAGCATGAAATTATGATAAAAAAACGGAAAGAGCCAGAGTTCAGAAAGTTCGAGAACAAAGAAAAAAAAACAAAGAAGAAAATTTGGAAATAATAATAAGAGAGTAACAGCAGAAGTTGAATATACACTTTTGGAGATGTGATTCAGAAGAAATTAATAACTAAAGATAGATTAGAATGAATAGAGAAGTGAAGGAAAAAAAGAGAGAAAAAAGAACAGCACAGAGAAAAATACAGAATGACGGTAAGAGGAAACAGGAAAATGAACTACCCTATGAGGAGAGAGAGAGTATTTCACCTTTTTTTATACCAGGTATATAATAAAAGGATATATATAATTACATAAGTTTTTTTAGATTAAAATAAAATATAGAAAAATATTTCGAATTAAAGATAGTCAGTGAACAATAGAATACTAACAAGGTTACAGACATATAAGATGAAAAGTATGTATAAATGAACTCTGGCAATATTAGCTAGCGAGCAAGACCAAAGAATCAGGAAAGGAACTAGTAGGCCAATGGTGGAGAAGATAAGAAATAAATTATACAGGAATGAGGAAACAGTGAGGAGATGAGATGATGAAGAAAGAAAGTTGAAAAGAGAGAGAGAGAGGACGAAAGAGAATTCTATATATATCTCTATATAAGAAATAACCAAATATTACCATTTAATGATGAGGTGTTAAGAATGACTAGTCAAAATATTCACGGATTACAGAGAGGAAGATATCCATCTAGGAATAGAAAAGAGATTAAGAATAAACGAATTGAGTAATTACTGTGTGATATTAATTAAAATATTACAGAGATTTTCTGACAAAATGCGAGATGGCGACCGGGAATTTCACACCAAGCGATTGGTGATGATTACGAAAATAACCGAGCTATATTAATGCTGACTGATAGGATAATTATCAGACCACATTTATGAGTTAAAACCAGAGAGGAAAGAAGCATATAAGAATAAAAAAGGACTAAACATAGAAAATAAAACCACCTCTGGAAAAAGAATGAGATAAAGAAAAAGAAAATAGAGGAAAGAAGATAAATATCAATTTGTCTGCTCAGTACCAAAGAATGAGAGAAGCGTACTTGCTTAACTCAATCACAGAGAAGACAGTGCAGAAACTTGCTAGTGTTCATAGAAGAGGGTGGAAAATGGGACCCACTTGTTCATGCCAATAAATAGGAAGAAGCAACTGAATACTGTGCATAAGGTTAAAAAAAGATCATTGTGAAAAAAACAAAATAGTATATAAAAAATAAACAAATATTTAGAAATTAATTCTTTCTATTTTACTATTTGAGCTGCAAAAGACCTGAGAGAGAAATATAAGAGAGAAGGATACGATCTAAAATTAATAAAACCACCACTTAACACAGTAAGGAAGGTGAGGGGTTTTGAGGAAATGGAGAGAATTTAATGAAAGTTGGAGTAATTGTAATAATGAGGGGCTGATTGCTCAGGAAAAGAGAAATGGTTAACAAACCCCGCAAATAACAGCACCGATGTACACCAAGATGGAAGGTGGGAAAGAATTACGAGGAAAATGAAGTAAAAGGAAGTACTGTTAAAAGGAGTGGAAGTTAGAAATCAGTATAAGTTGGAAAGATCAAGTACATAATGTATGGTAAAAGAAAACAGGAAATTTAAAAGGTTACTAATAAACCTCAAACAGTAATATATTGGATGATTAACAAGTGCTAATAGAAAAACATAGATATAATTCCAGAATGGCTCACTGGTGGAATGTCAACTTGAATACCAAAAAAAAATGAGGATGAGAGGAAACGAATTGTCCCTAGCAGTTAATACCGTGTCAATCACATGAGCATACCAGGGCGCATTATATAAAATACTAGACTGGAGTTCATGAACGAACAAGGAGGCAAACAACACACCTAGAAGCAAACAAATACTTAAGAAGAACAAAGGGATGCTGTAGTAAAGAAGATCTGAGCAAAGGATCAGTTATAAGAAACAAGATGATAATGAGGAAATAGTAGAAGAGCAGAAACGATCTCGAGCAATGGTAGGTGGATTAAGTAAACAAGAATGCAATACTGATGCGGCGTTCCTCCATTTGAAGTGGATTAAGAGGAGAGAAAGTTTGAGGATGTACAAAAGGTGTAATGAAGCCTGGCCAGTAGAACTTCATAGTTGAAGGGGCCAATGAGAAAATGGAAGACAGATCTGGTGTTAACAAAATATATATCAAGATAAAAAATAGAGGAATAAAAATAAAAAGATCTTTCAGAGGGACTCTATTTCCCCGTTGTTATTTATATTGGCTCTCAATCCGCTAAGCGCAATACTAATAAATAAGTTTGGGAAATTTGAATAGGATGTAACTTCGATGAGAGAAAAAAAAAGGGATAAGAAGATATCACAGCCTTTTTTATTGCAAAGTCATAAGAAACTCAGAATAAAAAAAGAAGATCAGAAAACAGGTAAGAAAGGGTGGTTAATATGAAACGAATTCTAGGGACATTATTGCTAATGGGTAAGTTTTGCATGTGATAATGTGCATTTTTTGAAGTCCGAGAAAAAAAGAAGAACAGAAAGCTGGTAAATATGATAGTAAATGATATGGAAATACGGGAACTGAATGGTAATTCCCATAAAAAGTTTCGCTTTTACAATACCATAGAGTAAAATGCACAGCCGAAGAAAAAGTCAGATGATGAAAGAGAGAGAAATCAAGAAAAGTGGAGGTTAATAAAAAAAAATAAGAATATTAGTATGATAATAGGGCAAGTTTGAAAACCTAACCTGTATCACTTAAATTTATTTAATTGCCGATCAATGAATCATTGTATCTCCCTCAGAACTCATTTACAAGCTTCGATATAATAGATCTGGTTTTTACGAGTACTGAACAATCAAAAATTATGGTAGTACGAGCTCAAAAAGCCAGAAAGAAGATTGTATACCGCTCATAAAATCGTCTACTAAAAGCATCAATGCATGCACTGGAGATTATATGTTTAGGACGGCAAGAAAGATGAGATAGGGGGAAAGGAGATACCCAAAATAGACTAGAATATATAAAAAGCTGGAAATATGTAGGTTAAGTATGATATTTAGAAAGTTAGAAAAATGAGAAGAGTAATGTAGGGTGAAATCGTTGGCATTATAAACACGAGAAGGCAAGAAGAAACCCCGCGAAACCCAAATACCAAAGAACCCCCCAAAAAAAGAGAAGGGAAATTATCTGGAAGAGAAGTAGAAGGAATGTGAGGGAGGATAAGAGGAGTTTGAGACAGCAACAGAAAGTAGAGAAAGAGAAAAAAAACAAATAAAGGATTTTGATGGGTATAACCAAGATAAACAACTAGATACAATAATAATCCTGTCAGAACGTGAGTGTGGTGGAAACATTTTGATAGAATAGAAGTGCTAGAACAGATTTACATAGATAAGAGCATACATTTTAGAAACCATTACCGGAGATGAAATTTAAGAAATGAAGATGGAAAAGAACATGAATAGCGGCACTAGACCAGGAATAAGAGAAACAAACTGGTTCAGAAAAACCTATTGTGAAGCAAGGATCAAAGTGAAAATGAAGGAAAGATGTGTGAAGCAAAGGTGGAAGTGAAGAAATAAAAGTGAGATGATAAATTTGGGGCGAGGAAAATGACTTATACACTACTACGTAATTTTGGCACATAATTTAATTTATTCTATTCAAACCATAACGCAATCTGTTAATAATTTTTTACTATGAAAGGCTATGCCCAAAAATACAACTGTGGAAATAGTATATATCTATCATAATATTGGCCACACAAACCTTCTAACATATAGAGGAAAACGAAGAAGCCAGTCGCGCATTGATAATGACATAAACATCCCAACATCCAACAACTTAACTTCACCACATAACCGGACCAGACATATAGTGAAGGAAAAAGATTAACCACAAAAGAAACTACCCTGCTGACTCCCTTTTCCATGAGAAATCATCTCTTAGCGAAATACGAGTTTCACAGATAGAAGGGGAGATACAGAAAGAGTGTCTGGAGAGAGAAAGGGGAAGCGACTCGCGCGAGCCAAAGGATGAAAGCTTTTGGGAGAGACCGCACGACCAAATCTCCATGTGGGAGGTTGCCGAAAATTTCGGCCAGGAAGATGAATCTCCTGAGGGCAGATAGACCGATAGAGGTGAATCTTCAGATAAGTCGATGTATAACTCTCGAAGTTCAGAATTAATTTTAGCTGGCGGCGAATTCAAGTAAGAAGACGCAGGTGGCAGAGAGGATAGAGCGTGCTTCTAAGCCAAACTGGAGTAGGAGAGAGAGCCCAGATTTTTTCCAAAGTCCGTGGAGCTGGAGGTTCGGTGAGAATCGATGTAGTTTCATGTGTTTCATCAGTTTGTGAGAGTGCAGTACAATGTACAAGTAGGGAGAATGTGTTAGTGACGAGTAGCAAATTTCGTAGGTTCTAGTGTACAGCCTGGTTATTTTCTGGGGACAGAGATGTGCAACCGTTTGCCAAACGGGTAAAAAAATATTTCTCCACCCATATGCGGTTTATCTCAACAGCTGAGTAAATAAACCTCATTCTGAGGCGGACGGGTATGAAATTCTTTCTATTTACCGGTATTGGCATTTGATCGTGCGGTTAAGAGACGCCCAAATAACCAAAAGCGACAGTCGCTCCATCCTTGGCCACGCCCCAAGGACCTCCCGAATTCTTCCGTAAAAAGGTGTGGTATAACTTGAGGACCATAGCCAGGAGGGGTACAAGAAACGGAAAATGGATTCGCGTATGTATCTA
The DNA here is from genome assembly GCA_015478945.1 of Trachelipus rathkii. Lineage (NCBI taxonomy): Eukaryota > Metazoa > Arthropoda > Malacostraca > Isopoda > Trachelipodidae > Trachelipus > Trachelipus rathkii. Next base: position 15,397 of record JABUQX010035988.1, on the reverse strand, counting down.
GACTCACTGAAGCAAGTCGCAAAGTGGTACCCCAATTCGTCTGCAACCGCATTCTGTGCGCTGACCACGTCCGACATGCCCGGGCCGTGCTTAAGAACGATTGGGGGATCAGTGTGGTGCTTGCGGGAGATTTCCAAACAACCTTGTAAACGAAAGGCAATGGAGTAGATGAGTCGACGGTAGAGAAGTAAGTACGAAAGTATTGTCTCCTGATCCTTCTGTTAATGCGACGAGTTCGAGCAGCAGCTGCCTTAAATAAGATCAGATTTGACTAGGATGGTAACAGATTGTATAATCTATAAAGTTTTCGTTTTTCTCGATTGGCATGTGCACACTCTCAAGACCACCAGGGCGTAGTAGAACGATGGCACTGCTGTGATCGAGAAATACTAGTCTTAGCAGTTCCAAGAGTAGTAGTCTGTAAAAGCTTGAAAGCCGCAACAGGCGTCGGAAAGGTATCAAGCTCGGAGAGGAAAGGCAAGGCCAGAGCAAAGTCAAGTCTACGCGGTCATATTTCCATGGCGAGTACCAGTGCTGCGATGGGGTGGAGTTGAGAGATGTGACAAAATTTGAATAATGGTCACTCCCACAGAGGAAAAATAATTTCTCCCATAGATAAGTGTCTATGAAGGAAATGGAGCAGAGTAGAGGAACGAGTATAAAACCGTTCATGAATTGGTAGGCCAGTGTTCAAACATCGCAGAGTGAACTGCTGCAGACAATCAGGCAGCCACTTAGTGTTCGGAGACGTAAGACGGTCTCCCCACAGCGGATGGTGTATGTTAAAATCTCCCAAAACGAGGAGAGGTTGGGGAAGTTGCATGAAAAGGTTGACAAGATCCGCCTTGATGTTTGGACAGCTAGGAGCAAGATAGAGTGAACACAACGTCAAGGTAGGGTTCAGGTGGACAAGTGCCGCTACATCATGTAAGCGAGTTTGGAGAAGTAGTGAGTAAAAGAAACCAATTCATGGAGATAATGCTGCTCCCTCTCTCTCATTAGAGCCAAGATGAGCTGACACAAAAGAATCTCTGTATTCTGAAGGTTGCCGAAAATTTCGGCCAGGAAGATGAATCTCGTGAGGGCAAATAGCCCTTGGAAGGTGAATTTCAATAAGTCGAGCTAACTCTTCGAAGTTAGAATAGTAGCTGCGGCAATTCAGTGTAAGAATTTAGCCATAGTGTGAAATGAGATAGCTATTCAACTGATTATGTCGAATCATCCATCAATCTCGAGGCAACAGGAGTCACAGAGGGAACAGGATCGTGGCTCACCTTGTTGAGGACACGAGGTACCCCACCAGTGCACTCAATTGGAGGAGTGGGAGCCACCCCAGACACCGGATCAAAGCCCCGGACAGCGTCGGTGGAGGATATTTGTTCCAGTGAAGAATTAGAGAGGTCTGAGCCAAGGCGTCTGACAATTTCCTTAACCTCCTCCCCTGGTGTCGAACTCAAAGAGACATCAAAATCCGGAGGGACCGTTGAAACCTCCTAAGGCAAGGTACTAGTGTCGGTTTTGGGAGTGGTACCGGGAAGCAAAGTAACCGACGCATCCCCACGGATGTCCACCAGTTCCTTGGAGTGGGAAGGGTCATAAAACATGAATCAATGGTAATATTAACATAGGAATCTGAACAAGATTCAGAATCACCAGAGTAAATGGTAACGGTATGGTTAGGCTCGATGACGTCCGTTAAAGAGTCATGGGATGGCATAGGCGGAACAGTGGTGGCACCAAAGTCCCGATCAGCCGTGGAACGACGAACCCGTTTTGAAGAAACCCCGGGAGCCTCAGAAGGCTTGAAAGCAGACTTCAAAAAAGGAAATAGGTTCATCGTGGGGGAGGAGATCCATCGTCATGAGAGGATGGACCCTAAAATTGCCCGTGGAAGGCTGGTGCCATCTCTTACAGGAAATATGTTTCCTATTCGGACCAGGGAAAATACTCTACGAGGTAGATGTAGAGTAGAGGATTTCAACGAAGATTGTACGGGCGGCAGGGAGTGTATGGCCGCAGGAGGTGTGTGGATGTCAGCAAGACATTCTCCACGGGTCAAAAAACGTCTGTTCAGGATATCTACGTCTAGAGTGAAGGCGGGTGATGCAGAGGGCCAGTTTATTCTTGGAGAAGACTGTGTAGGGCAGTCATGCCGAAGAACAGGAACATCCAACACAGGTGAGGCAAAATTCGGGTCGATAGAAAGAATGGGTGAATTTAAGCCTGAAGGACTATTCAAACGTGCGACACGGGATCTGGGTGTATTGCTAGGGGGATGCGCAGCCGCCTGAGCTAAAGCAATGGGAAGATGAGACAACTTTTCCTTTGCTTGGCGCGTCGCTTCGCAACGATCCAATTTGTGAAGACCACACTGCTCCAAGATTTCCTTCTCCAAAGTAAAGGAGGGCAGTGGACAAATGAGGCGGAATAAGGACCGTTGCAGTTGGGACAGCAAGGAGAGTTATTACAAGTGGAGTGGAGAGAACTCCCACATTGTGAATAATTAATTAGTGATGATCTACGGTATTTTTATTTTTATGAGGGTGGCCATAATTATATTCACTCTAAAACACCTTCGTTCGGTTTTAGGGAAGTAAAGTGACCGGCCGTGTGCATAGGTGATAGTCCTATTTAACTTTGATGAGTAGAGGAAGAAGGTTTGGCATGATGTTTTCCCTATGATAGGGAACCGATAGACATTTGGTCGGCATATTTCACATCGAGTGAAGCAAAATATCGGCCGTTGTATCTCGAGACGGCGAAACTCGAAGGAGTGTATGTAAACCTTCGCTGTATTCGATATTGTCAGGTTTGAGAGGATGATTGAGGATGACCCCCAAACGGAGAGAGAGAGAGTCAGTAAATTGCTCAGCGTATTTGAGGAGAGCGGAACCGACAGTTATAAGAAGCATTCCTCGAAGGGTTCCCGTGGACCTCAACGGATTAAGCTGCCTGCCAAAGCGTCGCTGAGGACAAGGCTGGCTGCTAGCGCAGGTAGTTGGGACGTACGAGCATGTAAAGTAGAGATAGAGAGGATAGACGGAAAACCTATATCGTCCAGACGGGAGATCGAGAGCGAATTGTAGATAAGCTTGCTTCTATCGAAAAGTACCATTGGAGTAGGACCTCAGCTGGAGAGTGAGAGTACTGGAGTCTCGGTGCGTAATTCGTGAGTTGGAGTCGAATGAGTAGAGACGGTTACAGCCTTTTTTCCACAAGTGCAAGAGATGGTTAGCTCAGATAGGTGAAGGTGCTCATGTGTAGGACTATAGAGGGTATTGTGGTGCAAAATGACACCAAACCAGAAGCTTCACTACAGAACAAAGGGTACAAAGAAGCACCCTATATTGGTCTTAGGCCAGGGAGAGATACGGGTGGAGCGAAACAGATGCACTGTAGTGCTCTCCTCTACTGTTAGAAAGCATATTTTCTTTTTCGATTTCAATAAGGTATTAAGTCTCTGAGGAAACGAAGATACACACGATGAGATATAGCAAGAGCAATAAAGCTATGATAGAGAATTATACAATATAAGTCTAGGATATGAGAGTACTCACACGAAACTGCTCCACCACTACACGCCAATGCAATAGTATACCTGACATCCGAACCTCAATCGCACCTTAGTGAGGAGTTAAGCGTTAGCTACGAAATCGACAGAGAGTATGGGGTGTATTGAGTCGCCTGTAGATGCAGAAGATGAAGTAGCGTGACACACACGTATAAGACGGCGAACTAATTAGTAATACAATCAGTGGCGGAATAGGCCTCGCTTAGCAGGGTTTGGCCAAGATTCGGGCCCGACGATAGGCAGGCCAGAAAGAGAGGAGCGATTGTTGTCGCTGTACCTTCCACAGGGTAGATGCGAAATGCAGCGAGTAGCACACCAGACAGAGAGGAGACGTGCTAACACAGGGGACAAGATGAGCTGGAGTTCCATATTGTAGAGTGCAGGGCGTAGATACCAAGGAAAAAGGTGATATTACGTGAAGGAAAGGTGGAAATACGTTAAATCTCAAACTGGAGAGGGACGGCAAAATGAAATCGTATTACAGAAATCGGGAAGAGTACATATAATGAAGCTTATAATAAGACCGTATATAGGATCTGTGACACACAATAGCAATATAGTAATATTTAAAACGGAAGAATAGAACGTTCAACAGCAGGAATATGATGAAATAATAGGGTAGATTGAGTAAAATATTAATAAGATATGTGAGAGGTAGTAGACAGAAAGAGAATATAATAATTTAAAAATAATAATAAAAAGAAACAGTGTCTGTGCCCTCTCTCGACGACAACGAGGCACCTTCATGTGAGGGATCGGCGAAGTACTAATCACAACAAAATTTGCTATATATAGTTCTAAAATTGATTTTGGAGGGAGGTGGGGGAGGAGGACATCATCTAAGGTGGAATTAGAAGCGAATAGTTTAGCTTTAACAGAAGATGTGTCGGAAGCATATTGGAGGAGTGTATGAAGATCAAAAATAAGAGCGTTCAACACTGCTAAAGAGGCAGGAAGAGAGAAGATAAGGAACTAGAATCATCATTGCATTTGCTACAGAGTATAAAAGCATTTTATTATAGAGAAAATATTTGCCAAGAATCGAGACGAAAATGTAGGTAGCGTTGTGTCTCGTAGAGTTGAGAGGAGGAATTGATTGAGGCAGCGTCGTCCCTGTGACGTAATAGCCACGAGAAGAAGAGGACAGAGTTAAACCATATTTTGTTAGGTTTAGTTTAAGGGAAAGATATGAAATATACGCCTCCAGAGAAGACTTGAAATATAAAAGCTATTTGATAGAAAGTGATTGGGGATTCGATGAGAAAAGGTTAACAGTAAGGATAAGGAATTAAAGTTTTTACGAAAGGTATAGATATCGAGTTCATTCCTGGGTTGATCTTGGATACGATATAGGATAGCTGCAGCATCTGTTAGAGGTCGGATAAGAAACATGTAGCAAGTTCAAAGTACTATCTTGAGGATTACAGGAAGCATTGGTGGTGAATGTTTGAAATCACCTTGAGTGATGATTGTTGAGAAGGATGATGAAGGAAGAGAATGAGTTCTCTTTCTGAGGTTAGGTAGTTGAAATATATAAGATGGTAAAAATAGTTAAGAAATAAATAAATTTCACATATGAATTGAGTTCTAGATTTTTAAAGAGATTTAGAAGTCTATGTAGGAAAATTCGGAAAAACTCTTAAGTCAGAGTAGGAGAATCGAATTCGCAAGTCTAGGCTCGAATAACAGCCTTTGCTGGAAATGAGGAGAGCACAGTAGGAGCCAAAGTAGGTTGTGTCAGAACCGCTACTATTAACGAACTGTAGAAGTTTTCGCCCGGTTAAGAATAAGAAAATAGTTAAATGGAGAGGACCGGTGAAAAGTTTAAACAGAGTTGAATTAGGGTTAAAAGACTCTCGAAGGTTGTGCGGGAGATTGCATGATAGGAGAAGAAGCCGTGGATGACGGAACAAGGCGTATTCGGTTGAGCTGGGTACCTATAACCTCACACCGGAGGCCGTCACACTGCCAAGTGGTGAGTAGGCGGATGAGGGTGTATTTGTGAGGGATGATATTTGCGGAAGTCACCCACCACGAGGCCTCAGCTGCCCAATGTGGTTATTAGGGGAGGGTGAGGATGAGAGGGCTGATGTTTGCGAAGCTCACCCCCACGGAGAGTGTCTAACTCCCAGTGATGTTTATAGGGGAAAGGGTGGATAGAAGGGGGGTTGGGAAGTACCCACCCGTGACCGGAGGCCGTCACTCCCATTGGTGATAGGGGAGGGGTGGATGAGGGGCTGTGTTTGGAAGTCACCCACCACCGGAGGCCGTAAACTCCCCTGTGGTCGATTTAGGGGAGGGGTTGGTGAGGGCTGTTTGGACAGTCACCCACCCACGGTGACCGACCGTCAACTCCCATGTGCGTGATTAGGGAAGGGCTCAGGATGGAGGGGCTGGTGTTTGAAGCCGACCAATCTGCTTCTCCGAGGCTAATGTGTGGTTCCATTTGATTTTTTTTTCCGAGTAAAGTGTCTTAATTAGTTTATGGTGTGGTCATAAGGAGAACCTACATCTAGTATAGGAAGTATATGGATATGAGCGGAAAGAGGGGCGAGCCTCGTTGAGCATTTGAGTCAGTGGGCGATGTGCTAACCCTCGCATATATGCTCAGGGGTGCATTCTTGTTGCTCTCGGGTCTCTCTCTCTCTCGTGTGTGATAGTTAGCATATATATAATATCTATTTTGGGTATATATTATATATAATAGTACTATATATAATAATAATACTTAGTATATAGATATATAATATATGTATAGTTTTTTATACTATATGATATATATATATATATTATACCCCCGTATATACTTATACTATTATAGTATACGATGTATAGTAGAGTAATGTAAAACATAACAAATTGGATAGGTAGAATAAATTATTTAGCAGCCCTATATTATTTATCATATTGAATTAATATTAATAAAAGTGGTGAAAAAAATAAACTAGTGATATATAAGAACTATTATATAATATATATATGTATCCTATACGCAGGTCTCGGAATATAGGTGTGTTGAGAATTAGGTAACGAATATGTATATATGTATATTTAGGTATATACTTTAGCCTATATATATTTATATTATATAATATATATTATATTATTATATATATATATATATATATATATATATATATGAGTAGTCCTATATTACTATATATATTCTTATACATTTAGCATAATTATTATTACCGGACATATTTTCAAAACGTTTTTACAATATAGTTAAGTATTTAATAATATTAAATATAATAGTATATATGCTATGGCGTACTGTACTATAGCTTTAAGGTATAAGTATAACAAAAAGACACTATCGGAATTTTCATTGAAACAGTTTCCAAGAGTGTTTTATAAATCATGAGCGAGTCTGTTGTTTGGTTGCCCCTGTTATAAGGGTAGGTAAAGGGTGAAATAATACTATTTGTTTTTCTTTTATTATTTTAGTATAAATTATTTATTATTATAAATTTTAAATCTATATTGTGTAAATTTATTATATATATTAATATTAGTTATTATAATATATATAAGTATCTATGTAATATATTTATTATACATAGATATATATATATGATACGGTAATTATAATATTATATAATATATCCTTATTATATATACTTATTATATATATATATTTATAGTAGTATATTATATATATTACTTTATATATATTATATATAATTATATATTATATATTATATTATACTACTATGTATACTATATATATATATATATATATATTATATATCATTAGATATAAGTATTTATATATATATTATATATATATATATAATTAATAGTAGTTATTATTTATACTATATATATTACTTATTTATGTAATAATATATATATGATTATATATCTAACCTGATTAATGATGCTTTGTTATATATATACTATAATATAGTTTAGTATACATATCTATATTATATATACTAATAATAATATTGTATGTTATATACTTATATATTAGGCTTATATATTTATATAGTAATATATATTATTATGCATATGATATATAGGGCGTAAATATTATTATTATAATATAATACTATATACATATGGTATATATATATAATAAATATGGATATATATATGGTATTATATATATATACATTATAGTATATATATACTTATATCTATTTTATATAGTGTAGGGTAATAGTCTAATAATAATATATTAGTGAGAATGCCAGAAATTTTTATAAGTAGGCGAACCAAGGAGTTGGTGCACTCTGTTAGGTAGGGAAAGTGTACCTAGTAATAAAATATAACTGATAATTAGTGAAGAGAGTGATTAAGAGGTAGTTTATTAACTACTGTTGAAGGGTAAGAGGAGTTTGGTGAGGGTTAAAGTAAACAATAGAGGATTTATGAGGGAATAGAGGTGAGTGGTGTGTGGACAAGTAGTGATTTACACTAAAGTTATTTACTATGTGATACAGAAAAACTATAATATACACAGTGCGAATGTGTTTGATGCAAGTTATATTTATTTACGAGAAGTATCACTTGACTATCAACTACCTCAAAGCTGGTGCAATAAGATGAACACAGGTATGATAGAGTATGGCTCTATCTGATGGAGAAGTTGGGGGTAAATTAATAGATGGTTATATTAGTTGTTATCGGCAAGCATAATGCTCGTTATCACACTAAAAAATGGAAGAACGTCTTCAATGTTATATTATGCTCGTCGCGTCAGAGCGTCGTCCATCACACGACGGCGAGAGAGAAGAGATCGTTAGTTATATACTTTACGACGTTAAGTAGCCGAAACTAGCGGCTGGGTGTTTCTGCATTTATTATAATTGGATTTGGTTATTTATGTGCATTTTATATCTGTGTATGTATCATAACTCAGATAGGTCCTACAGGGGTGTGTCAATATTCCATTCATTAAACGCTATAAAACTTCAAAATATGCATCGAACCAGAGGAAATATTACTAAGGTCACTGAAGATATGCCCAAGTATTGCGCAGAGAAGAAAAAAAAAAAAAGAGAAAAAGGTATAAGGAGATATTTTATGAATTCTACTGTAGATAAATCGCTCACGAGATGTATCGATGAAACATTGAACTCACTCTTCGCTTGCGTACTCTATCCATTCTTATTCATGAACATAATGGAGTGTGCTGGGATATATGTACTCGGCAAACGAAGCTGAGTATTTGAACCGATGTATGAGGCAGAATTATAGATAAGACAATCTATATGTAGAATAACATGAGAAGGTTCAAAATAAAGGTCATCAAGATAGAAATAAAAATAAAACATATGTTAACAGCTTGTCCTGATGAAGGAAATCTAAATAGTGTAGCCGTGAGCTGCAGAGAGCCTTTCTAGCATGGAAGATACCATAGCAGAAAAAATTTTACGGATATGAAGTGCTCATGCGTGTACACAATCAAAAAAATTCACACACTACTTGTATATCTCTCAATAAAGCTTCACTATCACAGTACATATGAACACAAAATATATTTACTACCAAACTTAACTTAGGTTTATTTTTTTTTTGTATTTTAATTGGTTATCTACAATAGATTTTTTTTTATTTACATCATCATCTCTGAATGTTCAATATCACAAATACAAATTCTTTCACCATAATGAGCTATCAATAAGCCACAAATTACTAAAACCTTTACATGCCCCCCAACCTGCACACTCCTGCCCAACAACTATTACGCCAAACTCTCACCTCTTCAGAAAGCGTGCCGAAAAGGTGTGACATAAGATGGCGAGGTGACTTCGATGACAGCGTTACAGCACGATATATGCACACTAGATAGTGGAGTCAGCAGTGAAGCGCCAATAAGAGATATAAGCAGAGTGGAATTCTGTAGAGAAATATGGAACACATGGTGGAGTGAGTACTATATCCACCAGAATGATTATACAAGTACCTAAGATTGCTTTCGAGACAAAAATTTATGTATTCAGGAATGCCACCACAAACCATACTCAATCATACCACATCACCAGAACCTAACATTATGTTCTCCATAACTCTTACACACTAAAAAACTACAATGTTGACGCAGCGGTGTGTGATCGCGCAGATGCTTAGAAACTGGGGAGCTAAATTCGCCAATCTCATGCCTTATCCATGATGCATAGATGTATCAGAACATAATATATCAAATTAGACTCCTATAGTAGAGAGAGTTATGAGAGCTCTCGAAATATTGAGTGTGTAAAGGGAATGTAGTGTACAGCCATAGTAGGAATAGGAATCTAGAGAATATTAAGAAAGTTATTATACATGGTATAGTCGAAAGATAATGCAAATATTACTTGTAAGGATAATATACTTTCCAATATATACACCGTGATAATAAAAATACACAATAGCGTAACTTAATAGAAACAGATATATGTAGATATGAAGATTTTTAAAATTAATCATGAATGTGCTATAAATCCTATTATAAACTGGTCATTTGAGATAAAATTTGCAAATGAAATTTTAACATGAAATGAGAGCGTCAGTAAGATAAAACTCACACACTAGATATATGGTCTCTCTGCTGTGCTATCTACGTGATCGCACATCCTGGTTGCTTATGATATCTAGAGTTGAACTGATAGAGTGAGATGTTTGGATTACGTAGGCGTAATGTGAGTAGGGATAAGTGAATGAGAGGATAAAGTTTGTTAAGACCTTACAAAGTGCCGAGAATTATGAAAATATCGATATCATTGGTATGTAGTGTAGAAGGTACTTAGTGGAGGTATACGAGTCAGGTCTTTGTTATTAAGAGTTTAATTAAAGGAAAAATGAATTGTATAATTTATGCTTCATTACTTACTATGATGTGTAAATGTTGTTTTCTGAGATGATATTAGTAAAGTGCTACGGTGAGGATGGGTGGGGGCGAGTGTGGAGTGTGCGTTGAAATGAGGTGATAAGGTGTAATACGAGTATACGAAAGTCCTTGTACTAACACTACCCCGTCAGTCTCGAAGAATCATATATAGTGTATGACGCTCAGATATTAAATAAAATATAAATAACTATATTATATAATTATTCTGATTTTATAATACTAATAGAAGCAGGTGTACAAAAATAACCGCCACAAATACAAGTATTGTATAAATAGAGACGGCAGTCTCTACAAGTGGTTGACTGAAAGGTAAAGATGATAAATATAGGAGAAAATTCATTTCAGATCCGAACTCTTCTGAGTATGTTTGAAGAATTAGCTATGACCATCTGTAGTTATTTAGGTGTTGTAAAGCATTTGGTATGTATAGAGAATAATTAATTATAATATATATATAAATATTTAAATGGTTCATTATAAATGTATTTTTATGTTATGTTTGTTTATATATAATATAATACGGTGGCAATTTCTGAATAATATTATGGTGGTTCATGATGAGTCATGAATAATTTTTGTGCTCTGATCTATTAATTTTTAGTTGTAAAATTTTTTTCAGATAGTGGATCTAGGTGTATATAGAATAATATAAAGAAGATTTGTGACAGTTTTGCTTACTAAAGGGGAACTCTATTTATATATTTAGAAGGGCGTCTACTTTCTTTTAATTAATAGTTTAATATATATATGCTCCATATTTGAGAATATGTTGAGGCGTTGATAATATCACGCTCCCATTATGAGATTCTGGCGATTTCTGTACTAATGAGTAGTGGGTATTATGGATACGACTATAGTTTGATTGGTATATGAACAGTGTATCAGGCTGGAATTACTTGGTTGTGGGGACTTAAAAAGGTTATTTTATATTAAATTTGTAGGTTATATTGAATAATCTTTATGTGAAAGATATGTATTTTTGTGATATTGGAATTCCAGAGATGGATGAGTGTATTAGATTAAGATGGTGTGTTGTGATACTCGAGTGAAGCTGTATATATTAAGAGATAACAGTAGTGTGAGTGATGATGTGATTTTTTTTGGAAGTTTGTGGTTTTATAGATTGCATCTATCAATATCGTATAAAAATTGTCTAGTTCTCTTAGGGTGAGTTTTATCAGGTAGATTGGGTATTCATTTGATGATCATAATGCTATAATGTCCATATTGGTATATGTTATTCAGGAAAGGTTTTACTTACTTTATTTCTATTTATTTATTTATAGTTATGTGTCCATTTATATTGATTTGTAGAATTATAAGGTTATATGTGAGTAATGAGTTATGTATTAGTTGGATTAATGGTATTGTGGGTGGAGTACAAACCCGGCAGATCCAATTGTGTTGTGAAGGAGAAGGAGGAAGAGTAGTGAAAGGTTAGCAGTGTTTGTGAAACCACTGCTCACAGAACTAATTACAGTGAAAAAATAATAATTTCTTACTTATTTTTTTTTTTTTTTTTATTATTTTTTTTTATGTAATATATTGGGGCATAGTCCAAGATATCTGGGTTACCTGATTTATATTTATATTTGTCTCTCGATCATAATTATATATTTATATTATAATGCTAGAAACTGATAATATGAGCTAATATGCCTAGGAGTACTGCTACTCAGATGATGATAAAAATGAAATTACAAGAGTAAAAATGTAATTAATATATAGACTGTCTAGTGTAATGAATGCTCTCGGAGCGTTCCGTCACTCAGTGCTAGGGTCCGGGGTATTACGCTAATCGTCCGCAAAGCCGTGAAAGGTACCCCATCACCGTTTCCTTGTGAGTGTATATAGTTTGAGGTATAGATGAGAGAGACGAGAGAAGAGGGAGCCCTGGAGGATAGAGGAGAGACTATGGAGAGGTCTTTCAGCACAGTATTTGAGAGAAGGAACGGATGGATGTGCCGAGAAAACCAACTGCTATAAATTCTTTCCTTGAGTAGTGAGAAGAGATAGAGATACGTAGAATGAGATGACTATGATATATAGATGATGATTATTATATATATATTACTGATACGTAAATATTAATTGAATAGAGAGAGTGACTAGTAGTAGATAGAGAGAGAGATAGTAAGAGGGACAGGAATAATATTAGAGCGTATAACATAAAAAAATATATTTTATTAGTGTTAAATATTTGGATACTATATTATTAAACTTATTATACCAGTATTTTAATAATAAATATCATTTATTTATTTTATCTTAAATTAATGGCACTATAAATTCCCAGAAATACAATTAAGGGCACAGTAAGCATATAATTGGTATTTAAATAATTCTCTCTTTGTAGGACTCTCAAGTGAAAACCAAACTACATAAACATATAGAGTAACAAATATCAAGTAACTGTAACGATATCAATAGAACTATTATTATTACCATAATGTGTAATAAATACAAAAAAAAAAAAAAAGACTCTAGACAAAGTAAATATATAAAACAAGATAAAGAAATATAAACAATAATAATTTACATATTGGATAAATCAGATCGAGTTAGTAAACAAAAAGTAGTAATATGATCGTTTAAAATCATTTCGTCCCCCCCTCTGTCTCCCATTCGTGCTTACGAGCCCCTAAAAATGAAGCTTCAAGAAATTGATTATCCCATTAGCTACCATAATCACTAGTAAGGAGGACAGATGGTAGTGTACGAAGTCAGTGATGATATAAAGTAAGTGTTAAAAACTGCTACAAGCAGGTTAAATGTGCCGATTGGAGACCCACTTATAGTATACATATATAACTCATACCTACCTAGACTTTATTGGTCTACCCTTGTTATTAACCTAATTATTGGCCGTAGAGTTTAGCTCCCAAAAATTATGAAGGCAGACCGCCACGAGGTGGCTTATCTTTGAAAGTTCCTAAAAAGGGTACACCTAATCCAGCTATAATTTGCTGCACTGCTAATTTAATTATCATTCTTTAGCTACTTTTTAATAGCTCTACTTTAATTTTTTAATCAGTTTGTATTTATAATAATATATAATCCATATATTCAGGTAATGTACAAATCCCCAACTCCTGTAATGGTAAGGATTATTGGATTTATACCTAAGTTGCAGCCTCTGCATCGTCGAAAGGAAAGACTTTAGAAAACTCATAATTTCGAAAGGTGTTCTTTAAGAATATTTACCAATCATTCGTTACCAAAGCTGATTGGCAAGATTCTCCATTCAATTCATCTATTATATTGAGCGTTATGATCTACGTCTAAACCTATAGTCATATAGTCATTTTTTAAGGTCGATGATAAATGAATCCGAAATTTAAGGTCTGGAGATGAAAATAGTACCGTATCTTCCGATATAATATAGTATATTTTAGCTACTGAACTCAAGATTTTACCCTCCCAAAAGACGTGTGAATGCAGTGAGTGCCCCTAAACCAAAAAGGGGTAGACTATTTTTAGGGTGTGCACATAGATGATAGTAAAGGTTAATAATTAAGAATGATATCAATAGAAAATATTGTCATTTATGGATGTGTAATCGTCAAATATCTGAAAGTTATGAAGATAATATCAGTGAAGATATATCGATACCCTATAATTAATATACGATCGTGTTTTTTAAAATTGTCAGAGTGAGATTACTTTCTACAAATAGAGTGCTCATGGGTTAAAGGCGATTTAAAAAACATGAAAAGATGTTAACAACGAAAGGAATAAAGATAGATAATTACATGTGATTAATAAGATGAAACATCGAATGTAAAGTCTGACAGATATAGTAAATTAGCGAAAGTGACGAGAGAAGAACTAGTAATACGTAAAAAACGCGAGTAACTCATATTCTCGGATAATAATGAACGATAGAATAATAATAGAAAAATAATGATGAGTTAAAAAAAATAATGTATTAGTTATTACTCATATATGAAAGATTTTTAACCTATAGAAAGTTAAGTGTGTGTTAATAAAACTGTTATAAACATAGGTGATTAAATATGGTTGACACGATAGTAACTGTCCACCCCGCATAATAAATAATAATAAATGTATAATTATAAAATGAAATATATATATAAGGGGGTGTTTTAGGCCACCCCTATTAGTCACCAAGGATAAATTACTGACCCTTGCAATAAACTACTATGTTAAGCGTTAAACGTATCGAGGCGTAATACAAATTTTATAAGATTGATGAGCTTTAATCTAAAATGATGACGTATATCTCTGTTCGGATGACAGAAGGACTTACGTATCCCTCTTGTGCTAATAATGAATCCCTCCTGTATATAAGAGGGGATAACGGAATTACGCTACTACCCCCGATAAAAAAATTTAATTAAGATGGTACAGGCAAATACTAAAGATCTAGAAACATTGAGGAATCAAGTGATGTGAAGGAAGAATCCTTGAGTTCTAGAAGACGGATAGTCGCAATGGACGTAATACTGTGTGATATTACCGAGTGTGACTGAGATAGACGTAAATGTAAATATGTTTGGATTTTGATCATAATAACGTGAGTCCAGGGACCCCCCGTGTAGGGGTAATATTGTTAACTCATTGCAAAAAAGAAGAGAGAAATGCAAATGTGAATGCAAAACAGAGAAGAAAAAGATGAAAGAAAGATATTATATAAATAAACTCGTGGAAGAAAGGGAAGATACGGTGAATGAGGTATAGCGAAGGATAATAAGAACTAGAGAATGTAAATAGAGTCAAATTGATAGAAAGTGAAGTAAGGTAAGTGAGAGTACTCAGAGAAAAGATATTCATGTGAGTATACGTAAGATTAGTGTGACAAGCCGTCTTGACATGGTGGCCAGGTGATATTGAGCAAATAGTAAGTATTATAGATAAGCATACAAGTAGTTATAGAAACTTTTATGTAGTAGATAAGAAGATTTCATAATAAGTTGATAGAAGCAAGAAAAGTAAAAGTAAGTTTATAATCGTAAGATAGATAT
>JABUQX010035987.1:0-10000 GCA_015478945.1 Trachelipus rathkii | reverse complement strand
GATTTCTTGATTATTGAAGGTTGTTTCAAATGGGGGCAAATTGCTACATTTTCGATTAATATGAATATTCTATACTATGTGTATTGAAACAACGAAAGTTTTTTCTTGTTAATTAACTTAAATATATAACAAATTCAGTCACTCTAGTTCATTATTTTTACTCTTACCTAATAAAAAAAAATCTTTAAAATATCAATACTTAAAGGTTGCTGTGTTTGTGTGTGTGTGTTTATTTTATTTGTCAGGTGGAGAATGGATGTAGAATTCATGCTATTGGGGTTAGACAGAAGAATGACTGAGTATTAGACCTCGGCAAGATTGATTGAAAATAATCCTGCGTAACTAGTATATTATATATTTATATATATATATATTATAATATATTATATATATATATATATTATATATATATATATATATATAGTATATATATATATATATAATAGTTATATATTATATATTAATATATATATATATATAGTATATATATCCACTACTCGTCAACTTAACGCCCCAGCTGGCTCATATGACGTTAACAGGTTTACAGAAAGGGACCAGACGCTCTGCTGCTTATTATGTTAAATACATACATCCGGACACCAGTATACAGCGCATATAATACTGTTGGGGTGTAATAGGGTCTCCATCGCATATAATTTAAGTAAATGACAAAGCACGTAACTCCAGCTTTCAGCGATTGGGGTAAGGTTGGTGCGGGGGGGGAATGTTGAGTATTGCGGATACATTCAGGTGCAAATATATAACCGCAATAACCATGGATGATTGCCCGGTCGACTAACACTTGACGAGCGCGTAGAGATTACCACCTCCGTGCCGAGAGGTTACGGGATACCGTTAAACTCGATTGATGGTTTGTGTGGCGCAACAACAGTGGCGTGGGGTTGTGCAGTGGCTACCTTGACACCCAGGAAATCGCAAAGGTGGTGGGCAGGGAGGTCACTAGCCAAGAACTGGCGTTTGAAGCCGTTTTTCTTGCGTTATGCGGGCGTGTAAGAGGACAGCCATACAACAGCAAGGCACCTTCTTTTAATAGCTGCCGGAGGTACATGGGAGCCGTTGGTGAGTTTGGATAATTTACAATATGCCCGGACGGTTTTGCGGACATTAATGTGTGCCGAAGGGCGGCCATAGGACCACGACACACAGAGAGACATCGCGGGCCGTGACTAGCATTTGCCCAGGAACACCTACATTGGACCGTCGGCGATTGGATCGAATGTGCTGTTTACGGGTGAGTCCAGAAGTCAGTCTCTACACCTCCGATCGGAGATTCAGAGTCTTATCAACGACTAATGAAAGGTACGTGCAATGTAATATGTGAGAGGGTGTTTGCCATTTTTGAAGGTGATCTCTCATTGTTGTCTGTGGAGGCGGTTCCCTAACCTCCAGACGTTTACATACGCAGCTATTCTTGAAACCCGTATGCATATTCTATGCCCCCTATACATCGGTGCGATTCGTCCTGTGCTTACAAAGCAAAGATCACACAGGCCAGCACTGTTGCAAACAGCGTGCAAACCACGCCAGAACCCTCCAAGCCGCTGGGGCAGGCGGTGCGTCGCATAGGGATAAGAGTTCCGTGGAGGACATTCGGCACTTCATTGAGAGCATGCCACGACGGTGACAAGCTGTCATCCGTGCCAGAGGTGACCATACACGTTATTGAGTAATGCGATCCAACCATTACAGACCCTTCACCCGATAACGTCCCCACATTGGGAGGAAACGCATCATCATATTACAGGGCCCATTTCCGCAGGGCCCCAGGGCATTCCTGGGGCCTCTAGACAATCTTACCACGTATATAATGTGTTTACCCGATGCTGTTATTTGCATTAATAAAGTTTACCCACAGCGTTCTGATCTTTCTGTTTAACCTGTTTAAAGTCATATGAGCTAGGTTTTGCGTTAATTTTGACGAGTGTATATATAATATAAGTCCATTTTGAGCTTAGATGGTGCGTTAATTTTGACGAATAGTATATATATATATATAATAGTTATATATATTATATAAATATATATATATATATATATATATATATATTATATATATATATTATATTAATTTATATATATTATATATATATTTATATTTATCCTTATGAGTTTCATGGCTCAGTGAATTTTGTTGTTTTTTTTTTTTTTATATTTACTTATATATGTATACTAACAATAAATCTGAATGCTGATAAGCAGAATCCAAAAATTTTAAATACAAAAAAAGTAATTAATTAATAAAGTCGTACATTTTTCACATCATATTTTTGGCAGCTACCGAGAAGCCAGAAGACTCCGTAATATTATTATCTGAAATTAAAAAAATCTTATTTAGGAAAACCTAAAACAGAGAGAAAAAAAGTTACGGCAAAGTAGATCCATCTAGGTTAGCTATTGGGTTACTGCATCGTCGATCCATATAGTATAGGTTTAGGTTTAGTGGATCGTCAATCCATATAGGTTAGGCTTTGGCTTAGGACCTCCTAGTTCAGGTTATGACACGTTTTGTAAAGTATACGCAAAATCAATATATGAAAAAAATCAATAAGGAACTAATTTTACCCGAAACATTTTTTACCTCTCCTTAAATGATCTTTCCAAGAGTTAGCAAATATAGAATAAGTCCTTCGCTGCAGGCAAAGGAAGTTTTTGCCTACTTCATTATTCAATTTTAATATTTTCAATTTACCTATTCTTTACTTATCAGCATCTTTAATTAATTGCTGGTATCATATACTAACAATATGTGAAAAAGAAAACATTATAAAAAAAAATTCACCGATCCATGAAACTCATAAGGTCATATATATATATATATATATATATATATATATATAGTATATATATATATATATATATATTATATTATATATTTATATATATTATATATATATATATATTATAAATATATATATATATAGGTATATATATATTTATATATATTACATATATATATATATATTTATATTAGGGCGTAGCCGGATTTTCAGTTTAGGGGGGGCAAAGGTGAGTGAATATATATATATGATATTATATTTATTATATATATTTATATATATATATATATATATATATATAATATTTATATTTATATATATATATATATAGCAGGCTTTGGCTGCCGCCAAATGCTATCGACATACTAGGAGTTCTAGCGGAGAATACTGTCAGAAGCAGCTAGCTGTATAAAAGCACACAGCTAGTTGACTTCAGGCCAATATGAAAAAGAAAACATTAAAAAACTATAAAAAAATATATGTTTATAATACGTTATAATTAGTAAATAATTACTCCTTCATTATCTATCGATTGATATATCTTTTTTCAGTTTTTCTACTAATAAATCCTTAAAAACGTCATAAAGTCCGGTAGGAAGATGAAATATTGTATCTTCTCCAAGATTTTGTGCGGTCACGTGCCCCCCTGCCCCTCCTGCCTACGGCCATATATATTATATATTATATATATATATATATATATATATATATATATATATTATATATATATAATATATATATATATATATATATATATAATATATATATATATATATATATATATGACCTTATGAGTTTCGTGGGATAGGTGATTTTTTTTTCTTAATCATTGTGTTAACATTAAATATATCGTAGGCTTTAGCGTACAAGTATTAACGCTTGCAAATCTCTAGGATCGGACCTCGCTGGTGAAACTTGCAGCAGCTTTTAGCAGCTGCATCAATTGTCTTTAGTTCGTGGACAGTTCTTTCTCCGCAAACTGCCTTCAAGCAGCAAAGGACTTTTATGACCTTGCTGACAACCCAAGGGAAACATATAATAATGCTATTCCTGGATCTTACCAATTTCTATTGCTGTGTGTATTTATCAGTTTCTAAATACCAATTTATCATAAGTTAATTAAAGAAATCTTTAAATAATATATCATGGAGTAATATTTTACTAAATTAATATTTCTCAATGATTAGAAGTTTAGAAATAATGGACGAATATTTCCTTTTTAAAGGTCTTACTCTTACGAAGACCGAGCTTCGCTTGGGGAGCAACTTTGGTTATTCAGGCAACTGGCGAACAACATACAGAGGACAAAAGCTTTAGCAATTACGTTGATGAATTTTGACCTTTTAAAGCAATGATGCAAGCTGGAGCCTTCACAACTTTTGATTTGGGGATAACAAAAATGCTGGGAATGTATGGTAACGAATTCTGAGTTAGAGGAGTATGCAATATTTGTGGTCTGGTAAATTATTTTTCCCTTTTTGCCAAATTATAATTCTCATATTAGTGAAAAAATATTATCAGGCTTTGGGATGCCGGAAATTGGTTGGGAAGATTCTAATACATTCAGGCACTTACTGACTGTTACGCAAGCTTTCATTTAGGAAACAGTTCTCCCAAAAACACCTCAGGGATATGAATTTACATTACACAATTGGGGACTCTTAGACACGCTTCCACGTGGGGCTTTCATCTCTTCAGGTTAATAAAAATTAATTTAAATTATTCGTAATAAATTTGCAATAAACCACAAAATGCTTAAACAATTTAATGAAGCAATGGTTCCAGACAGTTTAATCTAAAATTCTATACTACACTTATGGGCAGCTTTCCCTTTGGCATTGGACGTTGATGAAACATTTATCTTTTGGACAGAGTCAAGTGATTTATGCTCTTTGGCGTCAACCTGGAAACGTTCATTTCGTTGTTGGTTTTGAATAAACCATCTCAAAGACCGCATCCAGATTCTTAGGGTATCTTTTTAAACAAGATTTAATAATAAACTTCTTCTTTCTTCTTTCCTCCTTCTTCCTTTTTTCTCTTCTCATTTCCTCTTCGTTTTATCTTTATACTTTATCTTTATCTTTATCTTTAGTTCCTTATCTTTTACTTTCTTTTTAATCTTATTTCTTTTCTTTTGTTTTTCTTTTTCTTTTCTTTTTTTTTTTCTTTTTTTTTTTCTTTTTCTTCTTCTCTTCTTCTTTTTCTTCTTCTTTTTCTTCTTCTTTTTCTTTTCTTCTTCTTTTCTTTTTTCTCTTCTTCCTTCTGTTCTTCTTCTTCTATTTGTTGTTTTCCTTTTTGTTCTTGTTATTCGTTTATTCTTCTCTTCTTCTTTCTTCTTCTTCTTTTCTTCTTCTTCTTCTTCTTTTCTTCTTCTCTTTCCCTTCAAATACAATATTTAAATATTAAATTAAAAAATTTTGATGCTTACAATTATATGATAAAATTTGAGTCTGTGACTGTTGTCAATTCTATATTATATATATATATATATATAATTATTATATATATATATATATATATATAGTATATATATTATCTATATATAATTAAGCTTTCGTGTTCCAGACGAACCAGAGTATGCGATTGGAATGCTTACCACTCCCAGGACCCCAACCCTCAGGTTCTTTTATGGAGCCTTGGTGGTGGTCCAGCATCCAAGGTAAATTCACATTTTCAATTTTGTCGATTTCTCAACGTAGTTGATATACTAATCCAATTATTATTATTATTATTATTATTATTATTATTATTATTATTATAATTTATTATTTATTATTATTATTATTATTTATTATTATTATTTTATCTATTATTATTATTTATTATTATTATTATTTTTTATTATTATTATTATTTATTTATTATTATATTATTATTATTATTACAGAATGATCAGTCCACTGATTCTAGAAGTGGAATTACGCTCACACAACCAAGTTTCGCTTGTATATCAACGCCGCTCTTTACAGCAGCTCTTGCCAGCATCTGCTGACTCATTAAACTTTCATTCACATTTTCTTTAATATATATATATATATAATTTTAACTATATATTATATATAATTATAAAATATATATATATATATATACTGTATAATATATATATATATATTATATTTATATATATATATGAATTATATAGAAATTAATTTTATATATATACTTATATTATACTATATTATATATATATTATATTATATATATATATATATTACTATATATATATATATATATATATTACTATATATATATATATATATTATATATATATTTATATAAAACAATTTAATTTTTTTTAGTTCAAAACGTTTAATTTATTTAAAGATAATCATCAATAATCATAATAAATTAATAATATTAATAATAATAATAATAATAATAATAATAATAATAATAATAATAATAATAATAATAATAATTAATAAATAATAATAATAATAATAATAATATATTGATTATGATTTATGATTTATGATTTATTACTTATTATTATTAGTTATTATTATATTATATTATTATTATTTATTATTATATTTTATTTATTATTAATTATTATTATTTATTATTTATTATTATTATTATTATATTATTATAAATTGTAATACAAAAATATATTAAAAGAAATAACATATTTCTATTTCCTAACATTTCTCGCGGTACATTATTATATATATATATATATATATATATATATTATATATTTATAATATAAATATATATATATATATATATATTATAATATTATATTATATATATGATATATATATATATCTCTATTATTATTATTATCTTATATTATACAGGGATGGCGCGAAAAAAATCAAATGAAACTTATATTATTAAACAAGTTTTTTTTTTATATAAAAAATTAGTTTTCTTTTATTTTTTTGTCTCATTTATTATATTTTTTCTTATTATTTTTTTTGTATGTTTTATTTTATTTAACTTCAGTTAGAAATTAAAAGTTAAAATAAAACTATATATATTTTATGAAGTTATTTAATATATTTTATTGAATGGGAGTCATCCAGCTGCAGCGCCTAGGCCCTATTTTATGAATGTTTATAGCTAATCAAAGTAAAATTTAGAATAAACACAAATTTTATTTCCCTTTTGATTTATTATAGAATTGAATAATCATTAAAAAAATTATACTTATATCGCTTCTTAAAAAGTTTTGTTTACAATTATATTTCGCGTGACGTTCACGAATCTGAAAAAAATCAAAAAAATCAAAAAAAAAATTGACGTTTCCTTTCAGCTCATCGTTGGTCAAGAGGTAACACTCTTGGATTTCCATCTTAAGGGTAAGGGTTCAAACCCACTTAGGACCATTACAAATATATATATTGATTGTTGCGTTTATTGCACAAAAATCTTTGAATATCTCATAGTATCCGGTTAAAAATTACCATTGTTGCCCTGACCCGAGCTGTGAGCGGGGAGGCCCGTCGGAGGTTAGGTGTCCAAGACACGCCTCACTCCTCTTGGGAAGCAAAGAATATATACAGAGGATTTGACGGGTTTCTTTTAGCTCATCGTTGGTCAAGAGGACACTCTTGATTTTCCATCTAAGGGTAAGGGTTTCAAAACCCACTTAGGGACATTACAAAATATGCAAATGTTTTTGCCTTTATGCACAATATCTTTGATACAAAAAAATATAAAATATTATAAATTTCACAAAAAGATATGTATTTATATATATATATATATATATTATATATATATATATATATATATATATATATATAAATTATATAGATTTGTGTATATATATTACTCTTTCAAAGCGATACTCTACTTTTGAGATTTTTAAAGATTTAAATTTTTTCTGTAACAAACAAGGTTCTACAGAACTTAGCAACAACCATACCAAACTAAAATAGAATTTTTTCCATTTTACTTTCCCCCAAGAAAGAGTGCTGTTCTGGGACGGTGAATCAATTCAGAGGATGAGGGTTCTGTTTGGATTAGAAACTGTTGATATCCGTAGATTGGTGTATGCGGGTGGCGCAACCTGAAAGTATTTGCGGCTGTGACTGCTGTTGACTTGGGGTTGCTGGATTTTACATAGATGAAGTATTATTTATTATTATTATTATATATTTTATTATTATTATTATTATTATTGATTATTATTATTTTTTATTATTATTATTATTATATTATTATTTATTATTATTATATTTATTTATCTGTTACACTTCATTTTCTCATACTCATTATACGCTAAAAGAGTCACCTTGTCAAATATGTGGTGTCGACTTATTTAGCAGAAAGCAATGACTGAAAAGAGTAGAGGCAGGAATACACCACCTCCCTTCTGTAGTAGCTTCTTTTTATTTCAGATTTTTTATGCTTGCGGGAGAGTTTCATTTAATGAATGTTTTCTATGTCGGCCTAACTTTACCTCCCCCCCGTCTGAGGTCTGTTTAGAGGACATTGCCCTTATAAGGTTTAAGCAGAACTTCACATATTCACGTGCAGGAAATTTCTCATCCTCAACAGATTAGAGTTTTTAAGTTTTTCAGATGATTTCAGATTTGTAATTTTTTTTTATAGAGGTAGATTTTTACACTAGAAGAAACTCCACTTATTCAGGCTATGATACAGTTCTATCTCTTGCAAGCAGACATATTTGGTTTCGGAGCAGAACTCTGTATGTGTTCCTAGGATAAAGCTCGCACAATAAATAACCATATGGACTAGATGTAACTTCTCTATATACTTTCAGGAACTCTTTCCTTCTCATGGGGAACATCTGAGTACCTAATACATTGATCTGACTCATATCTCTTCTTTGGCCAAACAGAATTAGGTAATGGGTGTTTAAAGATACAGTTCGCATGTGTTTATTCTGGTGAAAAATGTTCTGTGTAATGAAAAATACAGAGATATTTAAATGGTGTGATTAAAACATGAATGTTTCGGCTAAATCTTGGTTTAACTTGTGTAGCATATCATCCAGCACTATAACTTTATGGCCTTGCACATTATTCAATGATTTAATGTCATATATTCCTTCATTGAAATGGTTTACATCTTTATATTCTTTAAATTTCTCTTGAAACACACTGTACCACCAGATTATTTTTACAAGGGGTTGCTAAAAAATTTCAGTTTCCCTCAAGATATTTAATAACAGAATGATTTTCACACAGCCTGTGGGTCCCGCCACCATACATGTCGTGGGACTATGGAACCCGAATTTATTCACATCCATACTCTCCGAGTGATTGTTGGACAATGTAACTTCTGAAGCCTGCGTTATATATATATATATATATAATATATATATATTATATATATATATATATATATATTATATATATATATATATATATATATATTATATATATATATATATATATATATATATATATATATTATATATATATATATATAATATATATATTATATATATAATGACAATATAAAGAACGAGTAATAGGGTTTTCAAATTTTTTAATGATTTGCACTGATTTTGTTGTTTCCTAATGACTTTGTACCGTTGGTTGCCTGGGCCAGTCTTTTGATTTTAAAATAATAATTAATAATAATACTAATAATAATTCAATAATATAATTATAATGAATCAATAATAATAATAATCTATAATAATATAATAATTATAATAATAATAATATTAATAATAATAATAGTTTAATAATAATAATAATAATAATAATAATAATAATAATAATATATTTAGTTCTCTCCTAAAATGTTTAATGGATTTGCATGAGCATGTAGTTTGATGATTGGTTCTGTTGGCCTGACCTGTGACAGCTTGATAACCCATATTGGTTTCTTTACGTCTTTTGTATTTCTAATGTCGTAATTTGTTCTAATAATTCAGTTCCTTCTAATTGACCTTTTAGGAACCGTTAATTTTGACCCCTTTAAACGTAAAAATCTTAAAGATTTTTAAAGAAAATCCAAATCATTGTCGGCATTTTGACTTGTGTATCATCTGGTTGGAAAACGTCACATCGGACCTCAAAATTTGACCTCTGGCCTCAGGTACCCATAATTTAAACGCTTCAAGCTTAAAACCTAACGATTATAGAGAAAATCCATGTCATGTCGGCATTTGACATGGATTCCCTGCTCCAGACGCCTCTCTGACCTCAAAAAAGACTTCCATGACCTCAGGAACACCTAGTTTGACCGCCAGAATCGCCACAGTATCTCTCTCT
>JABUQX010035986.1:32500-36320 GCA_015478945.1 Trachelipus rathkii | reverse complement strand
TTCAGCTTTAATTAAAGGTTCCACTTTTGGTCGTCGAAGAGTATCCCTTGCTTAAATGATTTCTAGCTTAAATGAAATTGCAAGTATGACCATAGTGAGAACAGGAGAATTTATACACACACCCGCATACGCACTGTACTGATATGGTGCCTGAGAGCAAGCACGTATCTGTAAATCATTCAATGTTTTTTAGGAAGATATAAAGATATGAGTCCTAAATAGGAAATCGTATAACTTCTTTGTGGCCGCCATTGCAACCGTTTTAGCAGTTCCAACTTCATCATCAGAAGCTGAAGCGTCTTTCAGAGTCAAAAGCATCATCCTACTTACTCTATAATTATTATTCTAGTTCCTGTCATTAGTATACGTGCACATATACGCAATAGTTGCGAGTCTTGACTTCTCTCACAAATCACGCTCCGATCATATTCAGTTCTTATGCACAAGAAAAGCGTAAGAACCCACCATAGGGCAAGATGGAATGTTGGAGAAGAATGAGACTATTAACAAATTAAAATAGATATAGGTTTGTGCTCTAGATTTTTATCCGATTAGTTATGCGTATAGGTGGTTACATACATGGGGACATGTATTATAGTAGAGCACTAGAAAACTCAGTTGGGTGAAAGCATAGGTTCAAGTGTGTTCAAGGAATAGAAATCGGTTGGGCCACGATCAGGAATGTGTGATAGGTTCTTAAGTAATCTCGCTACATGATATCACGATTGTAGAAAACTTGAATTATTCGCTTCTCATCCCCACCTAAATCAGATTATGAGAGGTGAATACCAACAATTCTAATGAGTTTGTATGTATAGTACATTATGAGAAAATTACCCCCAATAAAGTAAGATCTTCACAGTATCTATTGGATGAGGAAGATATATATAATCACAGTGTCTCGCTAAGATATAGTAGTATATAGTAGTTAATATAACTTATATATATATAATGAGTAATTCATAAAAATAATGAGTCACTATGATAAATCTGTTCTGTTAGTATAATAGAGAACGTTAGCAGAAGTCATAATTATTAAAATTATATGTATATATATGATAGAAGGTAAAGAATATGAAATTGTAAAGTCACATGACATAAAACATCGTAACGTTAGAAGATATCAGTATTATCTGCGTAAGACGTTTTTTATTTATCATAAGTACACATATTATATTCTTACTCAAAGGTGGACGTTCCGCAATTTAAGTCCGCAATTGGGAATACCAAAAATAAATTGAGGGCATAGCCTGCCACCCTATACTATGTACAATAAATTCTATATAGTAAGTTATAGATTAGGAAAATATATAAATACGATGTTGAAGTTGAATCTGAGCCTATCTGCTGGTCTGCAACAGAGAGAAGTCGAGCTAGATATAGTCTTAAGTGTTCTACGAGTTATTATGCCAGAGTGGCGCGTACTTACGTCTAGAGGATGCAAGAGTCTAGAGTGCAAGCTACTTAGCATCTCTCAAAGTAAAGTACACAAAAAGTATAAGCCATGCCTGTGCAAATCCGCTATCCACAACTTCACACACAACACACAAAAAAAAAAACAAAAAAAAAAAAACAAACAAACCAAACAAAACAGAATGATGTCAAAATAGACAAAGAGTCTACAAGAATAGAATCTCTCCTTTAATCCCTCTATCAAATTCACAACCTGAATTTAAACAAAATACTCCACCACCACTCTATTAACTGGCTTAACACAATACATCCTCACAAGTTTTAATCAAACTTCTCCCCCTGACCCCCTCATCTTCTTGCAATAGACATTAACAAGACATTTGATACAGTCCTACATCACTAAAAATATAATAAGTAAGATTAAATCTGGTATGAAATCATAATAAATGGCTGTTCTCAAATAGCGCTAAATGGTTACGCTTAAAGCGCCAAAGTTGCGAGAAAAGCTAAAAAACAAGTAAAAAGGAAATCGAGAAAGAAAAAAAACATAACCTAGTACTAGCCATCTACATCGAAGTAGATTTATTATTGATTCTAAAAGTTTCTAATAATTTTTCACACAAAACAGTAAAAAAAGTTATCGCGGCTAAGTATCGGCCAATATTAAGATACCGAACCGATACCGCATACCCACAAAAATTGGGCCCGGATACTCATCACAGTATTCCTATACCGATACTATCGGTACAGTACTCCTATATAAGGCTAACACCAGTGAAAATAAAATCTAGTATATCTATTTTTTTATAGTTTTTTTTTTATTATTATTATATATTATATATCTAATACTTACTTACAAAGGATCTAATCTATGTATTATATATAAATACAAGTAGTTTTCTTTTTAATATTATTTCTTTGATTGAGTATATAATAATATATATTTATATCTAATAATAATATAAATAGTATTATATTATATAATATAATTACCTAATAATTAATTACATAAATGATTGTAGATATGATTCATTGAGAAGTGTAAGAAAGAATTGAAAATACCAATTTTCATTAATTTTTTTTTTTTGTTGCTTGATTTTCTCTTTTATTCACTGTCACACGGTCTGAGCGTTTAGGCAAGATCTAACAGCCGTCCTTTTGTTTCAAATTAAAAAATCCACAAATAACTAGTTCCTGGGTTTCAAACCAAGCTCTTGCATGAAAAATGAACTATAAAAAGCGCTTCACATCAGCTTTATTAATTTGTCCATTATAAAATTAAAAATAAGAAATATAGAAGTAGTCATATATTTCTCACGATACTTCATGAACCTATATGTGTATAAAATTCATCCGATTATGTCAAAAACAACTACTTTTATTATTTTTATTTAATATTAGTGAGACCAAACATCACGTTATTCAGAGATGAAATTGATCTTCAATTTTACGATTAACCCATTTAGCCAGTTAAATGAAGTTCTATATTGTCATGAGACGAGATTTGTATTTGTTATAGCTTTCCGAGCGCCTTGCAACGATCTGAATTATTGATGAGCACTCTCGAATATGATTTCTCCGTTTTGACGCCAGACGAAATTCAAATGAAAGCAAACCTGGGCTAGAAGACTATGTACTACAAAGTAAGTTTCCTATAGATTAAAAAAGTTATAAGGATCTGAATTTTTTATTAACTTTTTTTTTTTTTTAAATATGAGCGAATAAAATATGTAAAAACAGACAGGGTTTTGATATTCACAAAATATAAATATAATATAATGGTGCAAATTGGTAAAAATAAATATCTTGTGTTTATGAGATTTATTCCATTGGCTAGATTTTTTATTTTTTCAGACTATTTCATTTTGTTTTTTATTTATATCAGAATGATATATATCAGAGGCTCTCAACCTATGGTCCCCACCCAAAAGTGGGTCGGAGACGCTTTTTAGGTGGGTCGCAAAGCTATTTTACAAATTTATTATTTTATATGTGTTTATTTGAATTGTTCCTATAAAAGAATTTTATTTTTCTAATCAATATTAAAGTAACTTTGAAATTATATATATATATATTATATATATATATATATATATATATATATATATATTATACTATATATATATATAATATATTATTGTTTTATATATATATAATATATATATTATATATATATATATATATATATATATATATAATGTATCTTACTCGTCAAAATTAACGCATCAATGCTAGCATGAAGTTAACACGTTACAAAAAAGACCAGAACACTGTGTAACTTTATTATGCAAATAACATAGCATCAGGAACACAGTATAAAGCGATGTAATAGTGTTGGGGGTGTATAGGGTCCGCCATCGCTATAATTAAGGTAAATGACAAACCACGTAACTCCAGCTTTAGCGAT
>JABUQX010035986.1:22500-25000 GCA_015478945.1 Trachelipus rathkii | reverse complement strand
ACGAAAACGGAAGAAATTTTTCGCTAAGTAAAGCGATTTAGTGAAGGTAGTGTTCACGGGGTAACCCAAATGGTTACCACATGGGTTTGCTGATAAGCGAACTGAAAATTGAGATTTGATCAAATTTTGATCAAACAACTAAATAAGTTTGCTTTCACTAATTATAGTAATTAATAGACTAATAGTACACAGTTTCTTAAAGTTAACACAAGAAAAGTTTTATCACAATTCACAAATATGTATTTCTTTTCCTTAAGTTAAAATATAATTTTTTACAGTTTTTTTTTTTAAGCATGAAGCGTGTAAGACCGTTTTCGTTTTTGCGATTTGTGCTTACCCTCGATAATAAATGCTTACCCAGTTTTAGCACGAAATTTGTGCATAAACGATCGCAATTTCTCATAAAAGTTACTTTTGTTTACAAAAATTGGAATCAGCTGTTGTGATGGAGCACGTAGGGTTTTGGAATAAACAGAAAAAAAATAAATGGTTTATTTTACAAATAATTGATCAACTATTGTGATGGAGTTTATCGATTTAGAAGAAATTGGATTTAAAGTTAATTTTATTGCATGAAACATTCGAAATTCAAACGGGCCTACCACGCCGCCATCATGTTTGTTTACATTTTTTCGTAAGAACGTGCTAAATTTGGCAAGCATGGGAAATAGCAGCCTTACAGAATTAAAGAAATTCCTTACGTTTGGTGAGCATATTTTACGATTTTGCGCTAAGT
This sequence comes from Trachelipus rathkii, assembly GCA_015478945.1. NCBI lineage: Eukaryota > Metazoa > Arthropoda > Malacostraca > Isopoda > Trachelipodidae > Trachelipus > Trachelipus rathkii. Next base: position 24,264 of record JABUQX010035986.1, on the reverse strand, counting down.
TTGACAAAAACGAACGCAAACTCGAGCATTTCTTAAGTTTCGTAAGCACAAATGCAAAAACGAAAACGACTTGAGAGAGAGAGAGAGAGAGAGAGAGAGAGAGAGAGAGAGAGAGAGAGAGAGAGAGAGAGAGAGAGAGAGAGAGAGAGAGAGAGAGAGAGAGAGAGAGAGAGAAGAGAGAGAGAGAAGAGAGGAGAGAGAGAGGGAGAGAGAGAGGAGAGAGAGAGAGAGAGAGAGAGAGAGAGAGAGAGAGAGAGAGAGAGACGCGGGTTTTTATACATGCTCCGAAATATCATGTTATTAACTCGATCGACAATATCGCATTACAAACTCGAGCAAAAATCTACCTTTTATTGCTCGAGCGATATCATTTTCTGATTTTTAAACTTTGAAGGCCCGTAGAACTTTATATAGTGTATTCCTATTTTACTTAATAAATTTACTGATCCGCTTATCCAAATTTTGCCTTACAGAAGAACTAAGAGCTCACAATATGGATATGACAAGATGCCAGATACTTCTAGAGAGACTCCACTTGTTAATCAGACAAGTTTTCAGTAGAATATGTAAGGTGTAGCGGAAGTCGAAAAGTTCCGGTTCCGGCCGGAACTTTTCCAAGGTTCCGGAAAGTTCCGGTTCCGGTACATCCCTAATATATATATATATATATATATATATATATATATATATATTATATAATTTATATATATATATATATATATATATATATATATATATATATATATATTGCTCTTATATAAGGGTAAGGAGGATAAGAACTGTAGGAACCATAAGGGAATTAGTTTGAATGCTGAAAGGAAGGTATATGCTGGTATTATAGCTAAGAGTAGGTCGAGTGACTGAGAGGTTGATTGGGAAGAGCAGGTGCATATAAAAGTGGTAGAGGGCGTGTGGATCAAATTTTTATATTGAACCAAATGATTGAAAAAATGAGAAAGAAGAATAAATTGTATTCAAGTTTTATGGATTTGCAAAAGGCGGATGACAGGATTAATAGGAAAACTCTATGGCAGGTGTTATTTATATATGGTGTTGGTGGTAGGCTTTGGAATGGAATCAAAAGTATGTATGACGATAGTGAAGCGTGTGTAAGAATAAATGAGTTGAAAGTGATGGTTTTAATATTAATAGCGCGAGTGAGGCAGGAGATGCGTTATGGTCTTCCTTGGTTAGTTAATTTATTTATGGATGGGGCTATGAAAGAATAGAGGTGGGAGTGGCAGGGAAAGGGGTTAGAATGATGGAGAATGGAAGAGAGAGAGTGGAGGGTACCCTGCTTATTGTATGCGGATGATTTGGTTTTGTGTGGTGAATCTGAAGAGGGTTTGAGAGGATTGATAGAGGGGTTTAAAAGTTAATGCAGTTAAGAGTAAGGCTATGGTTGTGAGTGAAGGAAGTCCGCGGTGTAGTCATGTTGAATGGTGAGCAGCTGGAACAGGTAAACGAGTTTAAATATTTAGGAAATATGTTGGATGAAAAGGGAACGGATGATGCAGAATGTAGTAGGAAAGTTGTGGATGGTAGGAAGGTCGCTGGTGTATTTAAATCCTTGGTGGATGCGAAGGGACTAAGTCTTGAGTGAGCTAGGGATTTTCATGAGGGTATGTTGTTACCTGTGTTAATGTATAGTAGAAAAACTATGGTCTGGAATAAGAGGTATAGATCTAAGGTACAAAGTGTTAAGACGGACAATCTTACGGGAGTGTTAGGTGTGAGGAGAATTGATAAAATGAGGAATGAACT
>JABUQX010035986.1:12500-17500 GCA_015478945.1 Trachelipus rathkii | reverse complement strand
TAAAATAAACAAGTTTTAAATTTTTTATATTCGAAAATAAGTATACAACATGGTTAATAATATCCAAATGGCTTCCTTGAATGCTGAAACAATGGTTTTTTTAAAATACATTTTAAACATTAGACCTTTAGCTATATATATATATATATATATATATATATATAATATATATTATATATATAATATATATATATATTATATATAATATATATATATATATATTATATATATATATATATATATATTATAACTAAATTTATACATATCATATACTGGATATACTGGTGTAAATCTATTATAATTATTAATATCATTATAATATATTTATATATATATATTAATAGTATTATAATATTATATTATATATTAATATATATTATTATATATCCGTATATACTGTATATATATGTTATTATATATATATATATTATATATATTATATATATATATATATAAATACTTACTATATATATATTATAATTAATATATATATGATATATAATAATATATACTATATATACTATATATATATATATATAATATTATATATATATATATATATATATTATAATATATATATATAATATATTATATATATATCTCAGGTATGTTATATATATATATATATATATATAATATATTATATATATATATATATATATATATACACGTTATTATATATATTATATTATAATTATACTACTATAACAAAAAATATATTATATATATATATATATATCGTACATATTATTATATATAATATTATATATCTTATATATATATTACTATATAATATCATATATATATATTATATTATATATATATATATACACACGAGTACAAATGTTTATAAACCAATAATACACTCTAAAACAAAACAATGCTTTAAATAAATGCAAGAAATTCAGGAGCCTAATTTTTTTTTTTTTTTTTTTAACCATTTTGAGATTTATAATATTCAATACAAAATAATTCCCTAAAAGCAACAAAAATGCTTTTCCGGTTAATTAAAACATCATTAAAATATATCACCATTACAAACCCACCTTTAAAACTCTCCTTCATACTACACAACTCTTATTCTAGTAAAAACGACTTCGATATTTAATACGAATTTGTACTGAAGCATGAATTATCTTTTATTTAAATGTATATCCTTAACATTGATAGTAGGGAGGCATGGGAGTTGAGGGGGGGATGGGAGTGGGAGTCGGGGTCAATTGAGGGGTTAATTTTCTAGGTAGGCAGGAGTGAGTGAGTTATAAGTATATAATTAATCTAATATATATTATATATATATATATATTATAATATATATATATAATATATTATAATATATTATATTATATATATAAATATATATATATATATATATATATATATATATATATATATATATATATATGCCGTTATATATATATACTATACTAATATATATATCTATTTATATTTGTATTATTATATATATAATATACTATATATATATATATATAATATATATATATCACGTATTATATATATTATATATATATATATATATATAATATATATATATATATATACTGTGTAATGTATATATGTATACTATATATATATAATATATAAATATATATATTTATGATATATATATATATTTATATATATATATTATTATATAATATATATTATATATATAATAATCTATTATATATATATATAATTAATGTACTATGGTAACTTAATTGTTGCTTCGTTTACGTTGAAAATACGTATAAAATTCAAATTCCTTATTCAGAGCCGGAGTTCGTAAGTATCATTATAAAGAAAAAAAAAAAAAAAAATTATAATTAAATAATAAATAATAATAATATAATAATAATAATAATATTAATAAAATAATATAATAATAGTAATAATAAATATATAATAATAATAAATAAAACATAATAAAAATAAAAAATTCAAAAATTAATAAAATAATAATAATAATAATAAAATAATATAATAATATAATAAATCAAAAAACAAAAAAAAAACAATAAAAATTACGATAAATAAATAATAATAGAAGACACTTGAAAAAAAAATATCCCTTAGAAGAATAAAATAAAATTAAAATTTTTAAAAACCTAAAAAAGCATACATAATCACATTTATCAGTACCATTAAAAGAGTTGGCAAATAAAAAACATTATATATATATATAATATATTAATATATATATTATTGTATTATATATTAATATATATATATATAATATATTATTATATATATATTATTATATATATATATATATTTATATATTATATATATATATATATACTATAGTACTATATATTATATATATATAATATTATATACTATTTATAATATCATATTTATATATTAAACGGGGGCTTACATACTAAGGCTATTTATTCATATATATATATTATTTTACGTCACTTCGAAATGTCAAAATTATGATAATCTTAAGCTGCCTTTATTATTATCTATTATTATTATTATCATCTATTATTATTATTCTTATTATGAATTATTATTATTTTTTTATTATTCAGTATTATTCATCCTATTATATTATATAACTTTTCTTTAACATCAAGAGAAGACTAAGATTCAGAACCGTTTTCTTTTCTATCTTCCTTCACATAAAATTTAGTATGTGCACCACCACGACATCATAATAACCATTATTAATTTTCTATTCCACATTTTTTTTTTTTTTTTTTTTTTTTTAATCATTTTCATCTTTTTTTCATATTTTATTTATTAAGATTTATTGATCATTACTTTCTTTTTATTAACAAGATAAATAAAAAAAATATTACAATTAAAACAAAAGACCAGAAAAAAACGCTACATTAAGAAAATTCTTAACAAAATACACTTACCTGTTATATATATATACTTTACTATATATCTTTATATATATACTCTATATTATATATCGTATATATATATAATATAATGATTTATAATATATATATATTACCTATAGCTATAATATATTATATATATTATATATTATAATATATTAGAGTTTTCCTGTTTCCTATCATACTTGGCTCGATTAACGGTTTATATATAATATATATCTATAAATATAATATATATTAATATACTATTATTATATATATACCTATTTATACTATATATACCTATTATATTAGATATATCTTTATATATCGCGATACGGATTATGATATATACCAGTACTATTGATACTCTATATATTTTATATATATAATATTTATATATACTCTATTTATATTAATATATATATATATATAAATATTAGTATATATATATATATATACTATACCTATATATATAAACATATATCTATATTATATATATATATATTATCATATATATTATATAAATATAGATATAATATATTAATATATATATTATTATATATATAGATATATATAATATTCTATCCGTATTATATATAAGAAGAAGAAACCCCACTTTATATTACTATATATATAAATATTAATATATTATATACTACTATTATTATATATTATATATATATATATATAGTTATATATTATAATAACTATTATATAATATTAATATATATATATATTACGTATTATAAGCTAACGTAATTTTATGTTAGAGCTTTTACTTTATAATAATATTTTTTCGTATTTCTTTCTTATTTTTCACTCATTCCCTCTGTAGTTTTTTTAATAATATTGCAGAAATTTTGACAGTTATTAATTAATCTAAGTCACGAAATACTTCACATCCATAATAATAATAATTAACAGGAATAATTATAAAATATTAACTCATTATAATAAGGAAAACATAAGGATATATTAATTAATAATTTACAAAATAATGACCAATGGCAAGGACAATAATAATACTAATACTACTCTAATAATTAATCAATAATCAATAATCAATAATCAAATAAATATATATATAGATTATATATATTATATATATTTCAATATATATATAATATTAAGTATCATAAAATATAAATTTATACTATAGATGTATGTAAATATTATCTAAAAATGCTTACTATGCATATTATACTATATATATATTATTATATTATATATATACTATATACTATACGTATTATATTATTCTATATATTAAAATATTACTATATATACTATATATATTTATATATATATATTAATAATAATATATATATAATATATATATATATATATATTATATATATATATATATCTTAATAATATATATATTATATATAATATATATATATATATATATATATATATATATATACTATATATATATATATATACTGTAATATATATATTACTATATATATATATTTATATATGATATACCGATTGTTTGTGAGCGTGTTAGGGTGGGGGTCTAGCACAATCAATTAACAGAAGGGCTATCCGTTCCCGACGACCCGCCTTCATTATTGTAAGTAGATTCGGCGGAGGCGGGTTCTACAGTGAGACTGCTCAAACCACTATCACGAAAAGAGGTGGATGAGGCCGACGCCGCGGAGGATCCCCTGGAGGTACGATTTTTACCCTTACTAAGGGCCGCGATCTCCCTCCCTTGAGTTTTGATCTTCTTTTGGAGAAACTCGACTTTCTGCTCGTGATCCTTCTGAACGTTTCTCATTTTAACACGCAGTTCGTGCTCTACCGTGAAGTGTCCTGCTTTCAGCTCAGTCATCTGAGAAAGACATAAACAACAAACCAAACGATACCATTTGTACGTTCATAAGTTAATAACGAATACCAACCAACAAATCCCCCCTCCCCCTTCTGGTTCTTTTTTCACCTTTTCATAAAAGGGGGAAAAAAAAAACAAATCTCTCTCTCTCTCTCTCTCATCATATGCAGCCATCCTCTCTCTCTCTCTCATCATATGAAGCCAATAAAACCAACCTCCCACATTCCTTAAAAAAATAAGTAAAAAAAAATTTAATAATAATGATTGTCTGATACTTACCAGAAATTCAGCGAAAGTTAAATATTGATATATAAAATATA
>JABUQX010035986.1:0-7500 GCA_015478945.1 Trachelipus rathkii | reverse complement strand
TTCACCACTTGAAACAACAGTAAAGTAGCTAACCATAGGCGATTACCAAAGACCGTAACCTATTCACGCTTTAGTCAAGCATCTCTCTCGCATAACCTGTTAATTCGATAATTTAACATGGCTAATACTTAACAAAAAAGTTTATCACAACATGGTTAATATCAACTGATCAACGATATACTCGTAACGTAATAAAGTTTCCACATCATAAAGCTAACATAGTTGTTAACATTAAACTAAGGAAATAATGTACCAAGGACAAACTAACACCAACTTACACACGCATAAATGTTAACATTAACAAAGTTCACATTAACACCAGTAAAAGTAACTAACATTGCATGCAAACGTAACCTATTCATTATACTTTTTTTTCAAAGCATATCTCAACCATATTAACCTTAATCTTACATTGACACATGTAGCATTTATCAAACAATGTATCATAACCTTGTTTCGACTTATCCATACAGACCCAACGAATACATGACAACGTAACAAACGTTTTTTACATTTATCATAGTAATATTAAACAAAATATTATAAACCTTACCTAAATATCATAATCCTCAACAATAATTTGCAAACATAACAAAGTTTTTTACCAAACATAACATAAAATAACAAAGTTTATACCCAAACATAACCAAAATAAGTTCTTTGAATAAAAATCATCATAGTAAAGTGTATAGTTTACGAATTTAAAGCAGTAAATCAAACACCCGTCCCCTCAACCACCACGATCTTCATTGATCTATCGATCTAATATTCAGGTCACATACCGCAGTACCATTCGGATAAACATTAGTACAAAAATAAGTTCTTTATTAACTAACCATCGAATATATCTAACGTTACATTGTTTCTCACATTAATAAAGCTACATCGCATCACCTAATCTAAGAATATAATGTACAATGACATAAACTTACCACAACTTTACGCACGATAACTGTCTGTCGTGTTGACAAAAGTCCATTACTTCAACACAGTAAAGTACTAGCACAGCGTACAAAAAGTAACCTATTTTCACACTTTTCAAGCATATCTCTAACATCATAATGTTAATTTATATTAACATAATTGATTTACGTCGATTTCGAGTATGCATTCGGATAAACATAGCACAAAAATGAGTTCTTTACATACTAACCAGCTTAATATATGGCTAACATAACAAATGTTTTCACATAATAAGCTAACCATGCATCACATGAACTAGAAATAATTGTACACGAAAACTAACACAACTTAAACACGAAAAAACTGTTAACATTAACAAAAGTTCCACACATTAACCACCAGTTAAAGTAATAACTTTTACATACAAACGTAAACATTGCATTAACTTTTTCCAAAGATACCTCTAACATAATTAACGTTATTTTACAATTGGCTCACAGTAAATATTTAACAAAAAGTTTATTCATTACGCTTGTCATTTTCCATACAGAACTACGAATAAGCTGTCAGAACATAACAAAGTTTTAGCCAAACATAACATAAAATAAGTTCTTTGAATAAAATATCATAGTAATGTGAATAGTTTACTGATTTAAAGCAAGTAAATCAAGTAAATCAGTCAACAAACCATCAACCCTCCACCACCCGCCCACCATGACCTTTGAATCTATTGAATCTATGCTTCAATGTTATTATTTCGAGTAGGCATGTTCGGATAAACATACAAAAATAAGTTCTTTATTACTAACATCGATATATATGCTAACGTACCAAAGTTTTTACATTAATAAAGCTAATAAACATAACCTGAACTAAGATATAACGTAGCAACGGACAAACGCTACAGCACCATACGTAACGAATAAAACCTACTAACATTAACAAACTTCCGCAACTTAACAACAGTAAAGTACCTAACACATCGTACAAAAACGTAACCTAATTACACTTTTTCAAGCATATCATTAACATTTCCATTAACACGTTAATATTTAACAAAATTTAGCATAACCCTGTCTAATCTTCATACTGACAACGAATATAATTGCTAACGTAACAAATTTTTTCCATCAACTTCGTAATATTTACAAATTATTCATCATAACCTCGTGCTAAATATGCCTACTTTTTCATATAATAATTGAAAAACAAAGTTTTAACCAAACATAACATAAAAAATACTAAAAAGTTTTTGGAACATAACATAAAATACGCTCTTTGATAAATAACAGCAAAGCGATAATAGGTTTACTGATTTATAAAAGCCAGTAAATTCAGTACAATCAGTACATTCAAACCATCTCCATCCTGCAGTCTCCTACCGCACCCATTCCGCTTTGATCTGATTGAACTATTGATTTAAGTCATATTTCGAGGTTATCATTTGGATAAACATAACAAAATAAGTTCTTTATTTACTGACCTAAGAATAATATGCTTACCAACAACATTTACAGCATAAAAGCTAACTATCAACCTGACTAGAATGAAATGTACAAATGCAAACCGGAACAAACCTCGCGTATGCAATAATCCGCTTTAATATCCTGAAAATGCCTTACTTATCAAAGGAAAGTAGCTAACAGGTCAAACAATACTCAATATGTTCCCACTTTTCCCGCATATCAGCAACAGGTAAAGACGTATTATCTAACAAAATCCCTTAACAAGTGACCAATCTATCAAAATACCAACATCTTGAACTATGAATTGACACTATCTTCATCACAGTGTGCACTCGCTCTCGAGTATACATCATTTGATCAACTATGAATAATCGGGCAAACCTAACAACAACTCACAAAAACTTAACCTAGCTCAGTTTAACACAGTCATCGTCAGTTAACACCAGTGAATACATTCTTACAAAACTCATCATTTCTTTAACCAAATCAGTGTTAATTTCACACTGTCATAGATAACATTTAACATAACGTACCTAACGTACCCTTCGGGGTGATCCCTCCTCTCAGGATTCACACCTTTTCAAAGGGCGCATCCCATTGGGTTTTCTGCTCGGGGAGTGGATGTGCTTTGCTTTAGATATTCTTGATAATGAAAACTGTTTATTCGAAAGTTAGGTACGTTATGTTAAATGTTACTATGACAGTGTGAAATTAACACTGATTGTTAAAGAAATGATGAGTTTTGTAAGATATTACTGTGTTAACTGACGATGTGTTAGAAACACGTGAGCCTAGGTTAAGTTTTTGTTGAGTTCTGTTAGGTTTGCCCGAGAATTTGGCTAATGTCTACGTTTATTCATAGTCAAAGAGTGTTATGCTCGAGACGAGTGACACTTTGATGAAGATAGTGTCAATTCATAGTTTAAGATGTTGGTATCTTTGATTTAGATTGGTCACCTTGTTAAGGGATTTTGGTTTAGATAATGTCTATTACTGTTGGCTGATATGCGGGAAAAGTGGGAATATATCGAGGTATGCTTATGACCGTTAGTCACTTTACCTTTATAAGTAGGAATTTTTCAGGATCTAGCGGATTATTCATTACGCGGCAGGTATGTTAGGGTCTTGCATTTGTAACATTATATTTCTTAGTTCCAGGTTATATGTTAGCTTTATTGATGCTAAAACTTTGTGCGTAAGCAATATATTTCGTAGGAGTCAGTAAAATAAAGACTTATTTTTTTGTTATGTTTATAAAAATGATACTCGAAATATGAACTGAATCAATAGTCAATAGATCATAGGCAGATGGGTGGGTAGGGGAGACTCAAGGGATGGGGAGTGGGATAGGTGGTTTCGATTTACTGAATTTACTGGTTAACTGCTCTAAAATCAGTAACATACGCTTTGCGTCGCTATTTTATTCAAAGAACTTATTTTTAGTTATGTTTGGATAAAATTAGTATTTTATGTTATGTTTGGTTAAAACTGTGTTATGTTTGCAATTATTTCGTTGGGGGTATGATATTTTGACGAGGTTATGATGAATTTTTGTTAATATTACGAAGTTGATTGAAAAAATTTGGTACGTCCATATATTCGTTGTCCGAGTATGATGATATCTAAGGACTGGGTTATCTAAATTTTGTGTAAATATTACGACTTGTTCAATGTAAAATTAACACTTGATAGTTTGCTTGAAAAAATGTGTGGAAATAGGTATACGTTTTGTACGAATTTGCGTAGGTACTTTACTGTGTTAAGTGCGAAGATTTGTTAATTGTTAGTAGTTATTACGTACGTATGGTCTCGTCTAGGTTGTCGTTGTTACATATATCTTATTTCAGCGTTATGTTATGTTAGCTTCTATTAAAACTAATGTAAAAAACTTTGTTACGTTGCACTATATTCGATGGTTAGTATATAAGAAACTTATTTGTGCTATGCTTATCCGAAATGATACTCGAAAATATAACATGAATCAATAGAATCAATAGCATCAAAGGGTCATGTGTGGGCGGATGGTGGTAGGGGTTGATTGTTTGATTGACTGAGTACTGCTTTAAAAATCAGCTTAAACTATTACAATTACTATGATATTTTATTCAAAGGAACTTATTTTTACTGTTATGTTTGATAAAACTTTGTTATGTTTGCGTTATTCGTTGGTTCTGTATTGATAATTACGATAAGGTGATGATAAATATGTTGTAAATAATTACTGTAGCACATGTAAAAAAATTAACGTTTAATATGTTAGAGATATGCTTGGGAAAAGTATGAATAGAGTTACGTTGTATGTAAAGGTTAAGTACTTTACTGCCGTGTTAACGTGTGGGAACTTGGTGTATGTAACAGTTATTAGCGCGTTAAGTTGTGTAGGTTTATCGTCATGTTACATTATTTATCTTAGGTTCAATATGATTGCTATGCTAGCTTGTATTAATGTGAAAACTTGTATATTTGCATATATATCGCTGGTTAGTATATAAGAACTGCATTTTTTGCCTATGTTATCCGAAATGAATACTCGAATGCGGCCCCCGTAATCAATAGTGTTAAATGTAAAATTTAACAATTGATATGTTAGAGATATGCTGGTGAAAAGTGTGAATAGGTACGTTTTGACGCTGTTGCTCAGTGAGCGGCTCTCTTTGAACCGAAACGATGGCGAGGCCTTCAATATTATATATATACTATATATTATATATATATATATATATAATATATATATATATATAATATATATATATTATATATATATATATATATATAATATATACTACACTCGTGCTACTCGTGCTTAGCACGAGTTATTATTATAGAAATGAACGATATTCTTAAAATTTTGCAGTTATGATAAAATTCTCCTTATTTTTTGTGTGTGAAAAATAGGTCATACTGACAAGAAATACGATTACATTGTAGAAATGAAGATTATGTAAATTTAAACAAAAAGCTGTAAGCATCATCCGCCAATTGAATAGCCCATTTTTTCAATCAATATGAAATTGTAACGGCTCGTACCTCTCCAAAATGCAAGAGAGCAAATTCAAGAGGTTATACAATACATATTCGTTCGAATTAATTTGTTTTACAGTTGTTTTTTTTTGTTCCTGTCTAAGAATCTTAATAAAAACACTTGTTTAATTTAAGAAGGAAAAAATTAAAAATAAACATTTTACTTGTTCTTAATGCCACATTTCGGAAAAAGATAGATTTCAGTATATTTAAATTCGTAATACTTCTGAATTTGAACGAAAAAGCGAACGAATACCCATAAAACCAATTATATGATAAAAGAGAACTGAGGAAGAAACTCAATATTTTTTAAATAAATATTTTGCTTATAATTTTTCATAAATAAAAAATAAATAAAATGAATTAAATGAACCTAGATGCTGAATAATAATGTGCTCATTTCTTTTTTAGCTGAGTTTTAGATAATATAATTTAGCACTTTGCTTTCGTGGAAGTCTTTTAAAGAAGAAACTTTGCCTCCAAGGCCCCGTGTCCTGCATTTTCGTAGCCAAAGTGTTTATGATTTCCTGTTGTATAAAGGTCTGTAAACTGTTTTAAAGATGTTAATATGATTTAATTTAATTTTAATCGTATGACCTAAGAACATAGGTATAATATGATATTCGTAGTTCCTATTACTATAGTTTCAGAAATTTAAAGGTTTATTTTTGGCCTCACTTCTCCATTTGAAATTGCTAAGTCTTAACAGGAAAAGCCGTTTATTATTAAAAGATCCAAAATTACAACTAAAATTATTAACAAAATATAGTAAATTTAGTATAACTCTCTCTCTCTCTCTCTCTCTCTCTCTCCTCTCTCTCTCATCTCTCTCTCTCTGCTCCTCTCTCTCTCTCTCAATAGTTATATATATATATATATATATATATTATATATATATATTTTATATATATTATAATATATAAAATAAGTTTTTTTATTTAATTTTTTAGAAAAAATTGGATTATTAAAAAATTGGGAGGGAGGCTTTGTGGGAAAAGTTCCTCAAAATAGACACAAAATCAGAATAAGGTTCTTTTACTCGTTGCCATGACAAACCAGTGGTTTTAAAGCATTATAATTGATGCTTTCTTGGAGGCACAAATCAAAATTCCTCCAGTCAATGATCATTATGAAAAATAATGTTTCGCAAGAGAATAAATGATCTTAATGTAAAATTTTAAACATCTTCTATAACATTTTAAACATTATTTTAATAGTAATAAATAGTAAATTAAATTATATTTTATTACATTAGGTGCTTTTATTTTTTTTTAGAGGAGGCCGGCCTCCTGTGCTTCCCCGTAAAGCCGCGCCTGATATATGCTACGGTTACTTTGCGTTGTTTAAAGTATGGAACTTTGCTAATGTTCGTGTGTTTATTTCTGCGCCGTTTAAAGTGGTGTTAGGTTTTGTTCATTGTACATTCTATTCTTAGTTCTGGTAATGCTATGTTAGCTTGATTAATGTGAAAACAATGTGACGTTAGCATATATTCATTGGGTAGTATATAAAGAACTTATTTTTGTACTATGCTTATACGAAATGATACTCGAATATGTGACCTAAATCATTAGATCGATAGATCAAAAAGACTCGTGGATGGGGCTAGTGAGGGGCGTGGAGGGGACGGGTGGTTTGATTTACTGCTTTAAAATTCAGTAAAGTATTACACTTTACTATGATATTTCTATTCAAAGAACTTATTTCTTATGTTCCTGTTTGATAAAACTTTAGCTTTTATTTGTTAATGTTTGGATAAAAACTGTTGTTATGTTTGCAACTATTATGGGGGATTATGATATTTAGGTAGGTTATGATAAATTTTTGGATTAAAATATTACTATGATAATGTAAAAAACTTTGTTACGTTCTGCATACTATTCGTTGGTCTGTAATCTGTATGATCATCGGACAGGTTTTATAATAACATTTTTGATAAATGTTACTGTGTCAATGTAAGATTAACGTTAATAGGTTAAATATGCTTGGAAAAAGCATGAATAGGTTACGTTTTGTATGTAAGTTAGTTACTTTACTGCGTGTTAAGTGAATGAACTTTGTTAATGATTAACAGTTTATTAGAGCGCGAAGTTGTTTAGATCTCTCTGTT
>JABUQX010035985.1:17500-32713 GCA_015478945.1 Trachelipus rathkii | reverse complement strand
TTTTTGTGTTTTTTAAAAAAATTTTTTTCCCCCCACAAAAAAAAAAACCCCCTCGAAAAAAAAGAAGGCGAAAAAAAAGGGCCTGGGGGAAGGGGGAAACCCCGGGGGGGGTGTTTGGGTTTGGGGATTTTTTTTGATATTTTATAAAAGAGAGGAAGGTTTTTTCACCGGACCGGACATTAGAGGGGCAGAGAACCAACATGGGGGGGAAAAAAAGAAAAAAATAAAAAAAAAACAAAAAATTTATTTATTAAAAAAAAATTATTTTTCAAAAAAATTTAATTCAAATTTTTTTAATCTTTTATTTTTATTATTAATAATTCTTACCAACCTAACTTATTATGCCAACCCAAACGTTTTTTATTTTCATTTTTTATTTTTTTTTATTAAAATAGCTTTTTTCTAACCAAATTCCTTCATTTTTTTAAATTCACAACTTTTGTTTCTAAAATAAAAAAAAAAAAAAATCCCTTTCGTTTTAGGAATAGTAATTTTTAATAAATTTAATTCGTTAGGGGGGTAAACACAAATTAAAAAAAGTGAAAAATTTTTTTTTTGGTTGAACTTTGCTTTGGAAAAAAAAAAAAAAAAAAAAAAAAAAAAAAAACTTTTATTTTTTTTTTTTTTTTTTCTTTTAAGGTCAAAACAAATAAAAAAAAAAAAAAAAAAAAAAAAAAAAATAAGTTTTGGTTTGTTTACCCTTCAAAAGATGGGTCAATTCAAATTTTTTTTTTCATAATATCATTTTAAAATAAATTTTTTTTTTTTATAACCAAAAAAAAAAAAAAAAAAATTTTTTTTTACGAAAAAAATAAAAAATATAAGAATTTTCATAAAAATTTAAAAACTGAACAAAAACGAAAAAAAATTGTTTTAAAAAAGGGGGGGGGGGGGGCAGCAAGCTTTAGTTTTTTTTTATAAAAACAGTTTTTGGGTTGGTTTTTTTTTTTTTTTGAAAAAAGTTTATAAAAATTTACTTATTTTTATATTATAATTGTTATTGTTGAGATTATGATAAAGTTTTATTATTATATTTTTTACTTATTTTATAATAAAATAATAAATAATAAATATTTTATCTTAAATTTTTTTACTTAAATTTTAATTATTTTTATATTAATTTATTATAGAGATATTATTTATATAAGTTTAATCTTTAAGAAACTAATTTAGTACCCAAAATATATTTATTTATTAGTTTTCTTAACTTTAAAAAAAGTTTTTTTTTGGGACACTTTTTTCATTTGGTTTTTTTGGATTTTTTTTTTTTTACAAAAATTAAATGTATTTTTTTGGGGGAAAAAAATCGAAACATTTTTATAAATTTTTTTTCTTGGGTCAATTTCGCAAAAATAAACTTTAAACACCAATTAAAAAAAAAAAAAATTATTTTTTAAAAATTTTTTAAAATAAATACAATTTAAAATTACTTTGCTGGTTCTGATCGTTTTTCGAGGAAAAAAAAAAAGGTTTTTCGGGGGGAAAAAAAAAAAAAAAAAAAAACCCCCGTTTTTTTATTTAGAAATTTTTTTATACCTTTTTTTTTTGTTTTTTCCCAGGAAAAAAAAAAAGAAAAGATTTTAAAAATAGATTTTTAAAATATATGATACTTATAATAACTATTAATTATATATTATACTATATTTAGAATAAATTTAAAATTTTCTATTAATTTATTATACTTTATTACTTATAATAAATTTATTGGGAATAATAATAAAATTAATTAAACATTATATTTTGAATATGAATGAAATATATTATTTCAAGAAAGAAGTATATATTTTATATATAATTTATATTTTATATATTTAATAATATATTTTTTAGGGAGGAGTTAAAGAGAGAGAGGAGAAGAAGGGGGAAGGAGGGGGGGGAAGGATGGGGAGGGGCAGAAGAGGGAAAGGGAGAGAGGGTAAGATAACAGTAAAATGAGGGAAAGGGGGGAGGAAAATAGGAAAGAGGAAGGGTTTTACCTTTTTTTTTTTTTTTTTCCTTGTTTTTAGCTTACAAGTAGGATTTTAATCTTTTTTTTTTACTTGGTTACGTTTTTTTTTTAGTTTTATTGATACACAAAAAATTTTCTACGTTAAAAGTTTTTATGTTAAAGATTTATTTTTTTTGAGGAAAATTTTTGGTTTTCTTTTTTTACCTTTAAAGGAATTATTTCTTCGGTGTTGTGGTTTTTAAGAATTTTTATTTTTTTTGAAACACAAAACTTTTTTTGTTTAGCGGGTTAAAGGGGGGTTAGGTCAATTCCTTAAAATCATTTTCTTAAGGTTTTGTTATCAAAATGCCAGAGTTCGAAATTGTTTTTAAGGTTATTTTAAGGTTTTTTTATGTTTATGATTTTAAGGTAAAAAAAAAATTGTATATCTTTTTTATGATATTTTTAAATTTTTTTTTACCCAGGTATTTGGTAACCTTGCCAGGGAAAAATTTTCCTATTATTTTTTCTTTTCCGATTTTTTTTTTGAATTGGGGGGAAAAAAAAAAAAAAAAGTTTAAAATTTGCTTTTTTTTGGGCATTATTTTTAAAAAGAACAAAATTTTAAATAAGAACCTTAAGGAGGGTAAAATTAAATAAGGTTAAAAAAAAAAAGATTTGTTTTTCTAGTTTTTTTTTCCAAATTAATTTTTTTAAAAAAAAAATATGAGGAAGAAAGGTCCCAATAATTTGTTATCCTTGGTTTTCTTTTTTTTTCAACTTTTGTTAAAAATTTTTTTTAATTCCCAAAATCTAACTTTTTTTTCTTTTTTTTTTTTTATTACCTTTTACAGTTTTTTTCAATTTTTTCAAAAAAAAAAAAATTTCTCGGAAAAATAGGATAAAAAAAGTATATTTTTTAATAATATTATAAATTTATTTTATAATTTTAAATATTTTATAAAATAAAATTATAAATTAAAATATATTAAATTTAAGATATAAATAATAACATTTTATATTAATATCATTATCTCATTAATATATAAAATTTTTTATTAACATTTAAAATTATATTTAATAAATATTTTAAGTTTAATATAATTAATTTTTTTATTATTTTATTAAATAAATGAATAAAATTAAATTTTAATTGTAATATTATATTTGGTTAATTATTTTTGTGTGTGTGTGTGTTGGTTTTTGTTGTTTTGTATTTTTTACAGCGAAAGAAAAGAGTAATGATTTCTCTTGTTTTGCAAAATATTTTTTTCTATCCCAAAAAAAAAAAATTGGGAGTTTGATTTTACTTTTCTTTTTTGTTTGGGGTTTATTTACGTTATTATTTAATTTTTTAGACTTTTTTGGGTTTTTAAAAAATAAAAAAAAAAAGAAACAAAAAAAAAAAGTAAAAATTTTAAAAAAAAATTTTTCACTTTTTTCCACCAATTGATCGATTTTTTAATTTTTTTTTGTTGTTTTTTCCCCAACAAAAAAAATTAACAATATTTGTGTTTAAAAAAAAAAAAAAAAATTGAATTTTCGTCAATTTTTCGTCTATTCCCAAAAAAAAAAAAAAAAAAAACCTTTCTTTCGCCTAAAATAAAGAATAATTTCGCCTATATACTTTGAATTAAAATTTTGTTTAAAATTTTTAAAGATATTTTATTCTCTTTTTTAATTATTTTTTATTTATTAATTAATAATTTATAAATATTTATTAATATATAAAATTATTATATAAAAATACGTATTAAATATTAATGATAAATTTTAATTATTTTTATTTATTTTTAATAATATAATTAATGTTAATTAATTATTTAAATGTAAGATTTTATTTATAATTTTTAATAAAAATAAATAATTTAATAAATTAAGTTATTTATATAATTTTAAATTTTTAAATTTTTTCCCAATATAACTTTTTTTACCCCTTTTTTAAATTTTTTTTTAAAATTTTTTTTTTTTTTAAAAAAAAAAAAAAAAAAAAAAAAACCATTTTTTTCCCAAAAAAAAAAAAAAAAAAAAAAAATTTTGATTTATTTTTTGGTTAATTATTTTTTTTTTTTTTCCCAAAAAAAAATGATTTTATTCTAATTTTTTAAAGCTGAAAAAATCATAGTTAGTTTTAGCGTTATTAACTTAAATTTTTTTTTTTTTTTTTTTTTTTTAAAAAAAAGGTGTTTTAAAAAAAAAAAAATAAAGGCTTCTTTTTTTTTTAATTTATTAGTTTGAAAATTATTGATTCTTTTTTAGAAAAAATGTACCAATTTTATTTGACTTTTTTTTTAAAAAAAAAATTTGATTAAAAAAAATAATTTTTATTTAGAAATTTTCCACAATGCCCAAAAACGCGAATTATTTGGTAGTTTATTGGAAGTATTCGGGGAGGCCAAGATTAAAAAAACAAGGGGGGGAAAAAATTTGGAAAAAAATTATCCAATCTAATTTTATATTATATTATATAATTTATAATATGCAAATTTATAATATATAAATATATATAAATTTTTTATTTTAATTAAATAATAAAAATTAATTTTATAAAAATTAAATAATAATTATTGTTTAATATAATGAAAAATTTATAATATTTATTAATTATATTTATTTTAATATTAATTTATTTATTTTAAACTTATTGGTGTTTGAGTTTTTAAAAAGTGAAAAAAGGGCTTAAAATAAAAAAATTTTTTAGGTTACCGTTTTAGGGTAGACCTATTTCGATTAAAACATTTAAAAAAAAAAGATTTATTATTATAAGAAAAAAGTAGTGGACAACCTGTTTGTTTTTTTTTTTTTTTTCCAATTACACTTTATTTTTTTTAGCGGGATTCGCAAAACCTTGTTTTTTTTTTTTTTTCCAAGTAGGTTTATTTTTTTATAAAGAGTTTTAGCCTGTATTTCTCATTTATTTTTTTTTTTCCAAAAAAATAAAGTTTTTCTTTTCAAAATTTATTTTTGGTACTTTTTTAAAATTCAAAAAAATGATAGCTTAATGTAAAAAATGTGGGCCTCCGGGCGGGGGAATTTATCTACTTGCAAATCCGATTTTTATAAGATGTGAAAAAACAAACCTTTTTTTGTTTACGAAAAAAAACAATAAAAATTTGGGAAAGGGGAAGAAATAGTATCCAGAAATATAAAAAATATTATTTTAATAATATTTATATTTATTATAATTATTTTATTATTTATTATAAAATTATAAATTATGTGATATTTTATAATAATTTTTATATAATAATCATTTATTATATTTTTATTTAATTAATATTCTAATTTTCTTTATGAAATAAAATGTGTGCTAATTATATATTTTCAATAATATATTCTCAAAATTATGTATATATAATTTATTTATATTATTAAAATATTATTTTATTAATTTAATCATTTATATAATTATTTGTTTAAATTAATAAATATTTTTAAATAATAATATTTTTTATAAAATTTATTTTATAAAATTTTTATTAATTTATATAATTAAATTAAATTATCATATTTTATGTTTATCATATTTTTATTATTTCTTAATATACAAGTACAGAAATATGATATCGTTAGTTATATATAAATAGTTTTAAAATTAAATATATTTAGATTTATTATATTATTATTATTTGATTTTATTTTATGGTTTATTTTTTAATTTTAAGTATAAAAATTAATATTTTTATTAATACTTTAAATTATTTTATGATACTTTAATTATATATTAATATTTTATATTTTTTATATTTTATAAATATTTTATAATTTATTATATAGTATAAATTGTAAATTTTTATTTATAAATTAATTTAAATAATTTATTTGATATTATACAATTTTTTTTCAATTTAAACCCAAAATATTTTTTTTTGTACTTTTTTGAAAATGTTTTTTTTTTTTTGCACTTAAAAAAAACATAAAAAAAATTAAAAAAAAAAAAAAAATTTACCATAAATTTTAAAAAAAAAAATCATAAATTTTGAAAAACAAACGCCATACATTAAAAATTAAAAAAAAAAAAAAAAAAAATTTAGAGGGGAGGGGGGAGGGGGGGGAAGAAGGGGGGAAGAAAGGGGAAAGGAGGAAGGGGAAGGAGAAAGGGAAAGGGAAGGGGGGGGAGAGAAGGAAAAGAAAAAAAGGGGAGGAGGAGAAGGGGGAAGGAGGGGAAGGGAAGGGGGGGAGAGAGAGGGAGAGAGAAAAAAAAAAGGGAGGGGGAAAAAGAAGGAGGAAAAAGGAGGAGAACGGGGGAAGCAGGGAAAAAAGAAAGAGAAGGAAGAAAGAGGGAGGGAGAAGGGGGGGGGGGGCAGGTTTTTTTTTTGGGTTTTTCTTTTTTAAAAAAGCGAACTTGGGCAATATTTTTTTATTTTTTTTTTAAACCCGCTTTTCCGGGGGGGGGGGGCTTTTTTTTTTTTTTTTTTTTTTTCTTGGCCCCCCCCCGGGGCGAATGGGAGGGGGGGACCAGCCCAAAGGGGGTTTTCCATAACGAAAAACTAAAAAGTTTCTATTTTTTTTTTTATTTTTTCGCTCCTCCCCCCCCCCCGGGAGAGGGGGGGGGCGGAAAAAAAATATCGGGAAAAATTCCTTTATTTTTGTAATTTTATAAATTTTTTTTTTTTGCCCGTAAAAAAAAAAAAAAAATTTTACCCCAAAAAAAATAAATAAAAAAAAGGGCAAAAAAAAAAATAAAAAAAACAACCATTTTTAAAAAAAAAAAAAAAAAAAAAAAGAAAAACGATTGTTTCTTCTAAAAAAAAAATAAAATTTTTAAATTTTTAAAAATGATATCTAGCGGATTTAAAAAAAAATTTTAAGAATTTGACAAAAAAAATTAAAAGGCCCAGAATTTTTTTTGGGCAATTTCTGAAAATCACCGCTAATGTAAAATTTGGCCCATTTTTTTTTTAAAAAAAAAATTTAGGCCCCCAAAAAAAAAGGGGTTTAGGGTTTTTTCAATTTTTTGGGGGAGAAACTGAGGGAAAACAAAATTGATATTTTAATATTTTTTTTAAAAGGAAAAAAAAATTTATTTTTTCTTTTTCGGGGGGGAAAAAAAAAAAAAAAGCGTTTTTTTTTCTTTTTTTTTATCTTATTTAAAGACATCAGATAATAATTAAAAAAAGGTTTATACTCTAAGGATTTAAAATATATTCATTTATTTTTAAGTGGTTTTTTATTTTTTTTTTCCTTAATTTTTTTTTTGGATATATATATTTGTAAAATAAAATTTTGTAGTGTAATATTTCTTAAATAACGTTTGTGAAAAAAAAATTAAATTAGTCAAATGGTTTAATTATAAAAATTTATAATATAAATTTAAATATTTTGAAAAATGTATAATTAATAAGTTTAGAATTTATTTATATTGAATAATTTAACTGTCACATTATGAATATTAAATTATATATTTTTAAATTAATTATTTTAATTTATAATATATTTAAAAATATTTATAAATATTTTTATATATTTAATTATTATATATATTACATTATTTTATAAATAAATAGTGTATAATAAAAAAAAAGAAAATAAAAATTATAAAAAAAAAAGAAAAAAAAAAAAGTATGTTTTAAATTTTTTTTTTTTTTTTAAAAAAAGAATATAAATTTATATTAGCCAACCCGAAAATAAATCATTTTTGGGAGGGGGGGGGGGGTCCAGGCCAATCCAGAGCTCAATTTTTTTTATTTTTTTTAAATCCGAGTTCGGATGATTTATAATTTTAAAATGACACGAAAAAAATTAGAGGCAATGAAAAAAAGGGGGGGGCCAAGTTTAGGGTTTATATATATATTTTCCCCCCGACTAAAAGTTTTTTTTTTTTTTTTTTTATCCCCGACGGAAAAAAAAAAAAAAAAAAAAAAACAAAAAAAACACTTATGAAAAGACAAAAAAAAAAAAAAAACCGGGGTAAAAAAAAGTGACAAAAGAAAAAAAAAAAAAAAAAAAAAAAAAAAAAAAAAAAAAAAAAAAAAAAAAAAAAAAAAAAAAAAAAACCCAAAAAAAAAAAAAAAAAAGGGGGAAATTTTCTTAAAAAAAAAAAAAAAAGAATTAAATTTTTTAAAAAATTCCAATGTTTTAATTTTTCTTAAAACAAAAAAAAAAAAAACTTTATATTTAATTTTTTTTTTTTTTTTTTTTAATTTTTGCAATCATTTTTATTTTTATTTTTTTTTTTAAAGAAATATACTATTTTATAGTCATTTATATTATTATATATATTTAATTTATTAAATATTATTTATTAATTTATTAATTTATTATATTAATAATTTATTATTAATTTTTATAACTTTAAATTTAAATATATTTTAGATTTATAATAGGTAATATGAAAAAAATATAAAGAAATAATAAAATATTAATTTTAGCATTTGAAAATTATTATTATTTGTATAAATTAATTTAAGTAATTAATAAAAGGTAATTAATGAAAGGCACAGGGGGGAAATTCCTTTGTATGTTAAATTAAAAAGAATAAATAAAAATAAAAAAGTGATAAACAAAAAGAGGGGGGGGGGGGGAAAAATTTTAAACCCGGGGGGGGGGGGGGAAATTCTGCTTTATTTCCAAATTTTTTTTTTATTCTTTTTCAAACAAATTTTTAAAAAACATTTTTTTTTACTTTGAATTTAAAAAAAGAAGAAAATTGTGGAAAAAAAAATCATACAAAATCGTTTGCTTTGATTAGGGTTGAGAAAAGGCGAAAAGCCTTTTTGATACTTTATCCAACTTTACTTCAACAAAAACGGACGAGAACGCTGGAACCCAAAAAAAAAAAAAAAAAAAAAACCCCCAAATTTTCTTTTTTTTTTTATACTAAAAAATAAAAAACCAAATTTTGGGGGGGGTGAAAAAAAAAAAAAAAAAAAACAGGAAAAAAAATTTTATTATTTTTTTTTTTTCATACTTTAACCGTTAAAAAGCTAAAAACAACCCAGGGGGAAAGGGATGGGTGAGTAAAACAAAAAAAAAAAAAGAAAAGGGGGGCGGGGGAAGTTTAATCTATGAGAGAGAAAAAAAAAAACACCAAAAAAAAAAAAAAAAACTGTTGTCGAGTATAAAAAAAAATTTTCATTCAAAAAAATTATTTATTGGGAACAAAATTCATACGAACAAAGAAAAAAGAGGGGGGGAAAACCCAAGGTAACGTTTATTTTGCATAAAAAAAAGAAAAAAAAAAAAAAAACCATTCCCATTCCCCCCAAAACAACTCTTTTCAAACAAAAAAACGAAAAGGGCTTTTAGGGGGGGGGAAAAAAAAACCTTAATTTTTTTGGGGGGGGGGGGAGGGGGGAAAAAAATTTAAAAAAAGGAAAAAGCATTTTTTTTTGGGGAAAAAACCCCCCCACTTTTGTTTTTTTTTTTCAAAGTCCTTTTTCCCCGCACCCCCCCCACCTGTTATTTTTTTTTTAATAGTTTTTTTTTTTATTTAAAAAAATTTATGTGAAATTGGTTTAAAAAATAAACAAACCTTTTTTCAGGGGGGGTGGGGAAAAAGGACAGGCTATGGGCAAGGGAAAAAAAAAAAATAAAAAAAACCGGGATTTTTTTTCCACCCCCTTTTTTTTTCCCCCCCAAAAATTTGGTTTCAAAAAAAAAACCAAAGGAAGTGGGAAAAAAAGGTGGGGGAAAAAAAAGTAAAGGGGGGGACCTTTTAAAAAAATAAAGGGGAAAAAAAAAAAAAAAAAAGTTTTTTTAAAAAAAAAAAAAATTTTTTTTTTAATTTTTTTTTTTGCCAAAAGATGTTTTTTTTGTGTTATTTTTTTTTTTTTTTTTGGGGGTTTAAAGGGGGAAAGGGGAACAAAGTGAATACTTTCACTTACTTTAAAAAAAAAAAAATTATCCAGAAAGTTAGTTTTTTTGATTTATGAAAAAGAAAAAAAACAGATAAATTTTTTTTGGGGGGAAAAACCCCAAAAAAAAAATTTGAATGATTTTTGAATTTTTCTTTTTAAAAAAAAAAAAAAAAAAAAAAAAAAAAAACAAATTTTGTTGGTCGGTGGTGTTTTAAAAAAAAAAAAATAGATTTCAGGAGAAGAAGGGACAGGTCCAGCAAAAAAGCCAAGCCAAGGGGTGAATATCCCCCACTTTTTTTGGGGGGGATTTTATTTGCGAAAAAAAAAAACTTCTGTTATTGGACAAAAAGGGGACCGAAGTTTTTTTTTTTTTGAAGGGGGAATTTTTTAAAAATTGAAAAAAAAAAAAAAAAAAAAAAAAAAAAAAAAAAAAATGAATTGGGAAAAAAAACCAAATTTTTTTTTTTTTGTTTTAAGGAAAAGTCTTCGACCAGGGGAGGGGGATTAAAAAAATAAAAAAGAAAAAATTTCCTTCGGGTTTTAGGGGGGGAAAAAAAAAAGTGTTATTATTTTACTTTTTTTTTGGGGGTTTCCCCCCCTTTCTGTTTTTTTAAAAAATAACCCAAGAAAAAAAAAAAGGGCAAGGGGGGGAAAAAAAAAAAAAAAGGTTTTTCTTATTGGAAAAAAAATTTAACCTATTTTCTCCATTTTTTTTTCTTAAAAGGGGGAAAAAGCTGGGGGGGGGAAACTTTATTTTGGAAAAAAATTCTTTTTGGAAATTTTAAAAATTTATGTTTTGTTAAAACCCCCAAACCCATTTTAAAAAACTACTTTTTTTGGGGGGGGGAATTTGATTTTTTTTTTTTTTTTGGGTGCTTTTTTTTTTCTTTTTTTTGTTTTTAAAAATTTTATCTATAGCTTTGTATAAGAAGAGCTGTTTTTTGAAGATTTTGTTTTTAAACTCGATTTAAAAAAAAAAAAGGGCTTTCAAAAAGAGAAAGCAAAAACAAAAAAAAAGAAAAAAAGGGGAAGGTGTGTGAGATTTTTTTTCTTTTAAAACCCCCCCCCCACTTTTTTGTAAAAAAAAAAAAAAAAAAAAAAAAAAAAAAAAAAACAAAACCCTTAGTATTGTTTTTTTATTTATTCCCTTTTGTATTATTGTATAGCCTTTCCCCTGGCCAGGGGGGGAAAAATTGTAAAAAAAAATCAGGAAAAAGAGTTCCAAAAAAAAAAAAAAAGGGGTTTTTTTTTTTTTTTTTATATTCTTTTTTTGAAAAAAAAAAAGGGGAAAAACCATTTATTACAAAAAAAAAAAAAAACTTTTTTTGTTTTTAAAGAACACGCCACACCCACGAAAAAAACAAAAAAAAAAAGGCGGAAAAAATTTTTAGAATTTTTTGGCGGCATTATAATTTCAGCATTATTAAAAACCAATAGGATCCAAAATTGAAACTCTTTCCCCCCCCCAAAAAAATTCCTTTTTTTTTTTTTATTTCCCCCAAAAGAATTTCCCCCAGGAAAATGAGCAAATCTTTGTAGAAAAAAAGAGTGGTTGTGAAGGATGGGCTCTGTGCGCCCAAGGTCAATTAAACATTTTTATAAAACATTTATAATATTTTCTTTTAAAATTATATACATAGTTTTGATAAAAAGGTGGGGGATAAAAAATAGATTTATGAGAGGGAGAATATATTTGTTTTTATGGTGACATTTGGGTCAATACATAGGGAGAAGAGAAGCGCGGGGTTGACAAGGAGATGACATATTAGAAAGAGAAAAAAGGGTCAATTTATTTTTTTTTTATATATATTTTTGTGTGTGCGTATAAGAATTAGGGGGGTGTTTGGGAAGTAGGAGCTCAATATATTTTATCTCCTTTTTAAAAGAAAAAGAGAAATCCTTCTCGCAGCTAGGGGGGGAATGCCATTTTTTGCGAGGAGCAAAAAAAAATTACTCAACTTTTTTTTTTTGACAAGGGGCGAGGAAGAACAAATAATGGCCACTGGGAACAAAAAAATAAATATTTTCTCTCAGGTGAAAATTTTTTGGAGCGAGAGAAGGGAGTGGAAAAAGTTTTTGTTCTATACTTTTAAATTATACAACACTAGTTTAATATTTTGATTTTAAATAAAATTTTGAAAAAAAACAAACTAAAAAATAAAACCTTATGCTTCTGTGATACTCCCTCACACCCCACTACAATATATTTCTCTTTTTTTTTTCTTGATTTATAGTTTTTGAGGTGGCAACGCCACCCACAAAAAAAAGGGGAAAAAGGGGGGGGGGGGGGGGGGGGGGGAACTTTTTTTGAGTATTTGGAACCCCCCAAAAGTAATCATATAGTTTTTGTTTCCCCACGTGTCTCACCACGCCACTAATTTTTTTTTTTTACTGTTGGAAATTAAGGAAAAGAAAAACAAAGAGAGAAAAAAAAAATATTTTTTGCCAACTCAAAAATCCGTTCTTTTTGCCCCCCCAAAAATTCATTCCTACAATTAGCTATCTGTCCACTTTCAAGCAAAAAATCTTTTTTCAATTTGTTGAGAGAGGCGATACGACGGTTCCCCCCAATGTAAGTGGGGGGGTGGTGGAGGAGGATAACATTTTAGCCCCCTCCAAAAAAAAAAAAAAAAAAAACCGTTCGTTTTTCTTTTAAATAAAACATTATTTAATATTATGCGTGTGCGAAAGGGGAATTAGTCGGGGTTTTGGACAATTTTTTGGGAACAAGTTGCCCCGGGGGCCTTCGAGAGAAAGCTTTGTCCTTGATGACGGGTGAATATTTATAATTATAGGGAAAAAAAAAAAAAAAAAAAAAAAAGTATTATTAGAAAATAGTTAGTTCAAAGGGGAATTATTGAAAAATTAAAAATATTATAATATTAAAAATATAATTTATTATTTCAATTGTTTTTTTTGTTTTATATTAACTGTGGCGGCGATTTAGTTGTTTTTTAATCGAAAAAAGAAAAATTTTTTTGAAAGGGGACAGAAAAATAATAAACGAACAAAAAGGGTTCAAAAAAAAAACCGGGGGAGTCAAAAAATAGCCCATTTTTCCCTCATATTGTGTGAGATGTTATTCTTTAAATTTTGAATTAAATATTTGATTTTTTTTTTTATTTTTTTTTTATTTGTGCTAATTCTTGAATAGAGGCTGTCCCGTGAGCGGTGGATCGGAGGGGTTAGGACCCCGGTTTTTTCAAGTCTTAATTAAAAAAAAATACCACAAAATTTTTTTTACCCGGGTATATAAATTTTAATTGAAAAGTTTAGATAAAAAAAAAATAAAAAAATTTTTTTTATTTTTTTGTGAAGGGGGGGGGAGGTGTGTGAGGAACATGATAAATTTTTTCTCAGAAATTTAATTTATTAAGCAAAGAATTTTTTTATTTTTGTGTGCGTCTTTCCCTCATATGTACTTACGTACTATAATTAATATAGATTAACAAGGTGTACGTAAAAGATTACGCCTACTTTGTTTTTGTGTCCTTGTCTTAATATGTTACTCACTACTTATTATCGTGCAGTTCGTCATAGATGCCGTTTCCGTGAACAGATCACTTGAAGGCGAAGCGAAAATATCTTCTTATTATTATAAACACACACTTAATAAGAAAAAAAAATAGAATTTTTGGGTATAAATGAGGGTGTGAGAGTGTGGCCCATATATTATTTATGTTTCGGGGGGATATAAAAATTTTTATATTTATTTTTTTTTCGTGAGGGGGAAAAAAAACAAAAAATTGCTGAGGTGGGGGGGTAGAAATAAACCGGTTTTAGGTGTGAGTGAGATCTTTTATTGTGGCGGAGGAGTATTTTTTTATTACCCCCAATAATAAAATAAAAAAAAGTGGGCTTTTTTTTCTTAATAAGTGAAAAATCCCTTTTCATTTGAGGGTATCATTTTTCCCCTTTATTTGAAAAACGTTTAAGTGCACCCTTTCGTGTTTTATTTAAAAAAAAAGAATTTTTTTTCCGTTTTCTCCAACAAAATGAATTAACTTATTATTTTTATTTTTTGGAGAATACCTCCGGTTGAGGGGTGGAGTGAGGGGAATATTTTTTTATTTTTTACTATGTTAATTTAGCATTGTCACCTTCCCAAAATGATAAAATATTTAAAGGGGGGGGGGTTGGAGGGAATTTGGGTTTTGCCAGGGGGTGGGGGGGGATATAAATAAACCCTTTATTAATTTTTGCATTTTGGTTAATGTATTTTGATATTAAGTGATTTTACCTCTCAGGTGTGAGGGTAGGGGGGGGGTCTTTTTTATTATGGGAGGGGGGGGGACCATCCCAAAATTGAGAGACATCCACAAGAAGAGCAAACAAAAAATCAACACAAAGAGCGCGTCGGAGTGTGCCGGCATATTTCTCGTTCTTTTTTTTGAACAGGAAAAAAAAAAACAGTGCGCGCTAGAAACTTAGAGTAATATTTGTGGAAAATTATTTTGAAATAGCCAAATAAAGGGAAACAAAAAAACAAAAAATAAATAATAATATATACAAGCAATAACTCACCTTCGGGTCTTCGGTTTTCATATCCGTGAGAATTCTTTTAAAAACAAGACTTCTTTTTTTAATACTTTCTTCTCTGTGTGTGTTTTTTTTTAAATTTTTTTTACCGTTTAAAAATAAAAAAGAGAAAAAAAAAAAAACCTTTTTATAACTTTTAAGTAGTTTCGTTGTTTAACTATAATGAAAAGATAATATATCCCCGGGTTGTGTTTCTTTTACTCTGTGGTTGAATTTATATAATCTTGTCATTTTTACTCGAGTGTTAAGCCCTATTCTTACATTTATACCCCGGGAGAAAAAAAGAGTTGAGAAATATTTATTATTTTAATCTTTCTTTAATGTACTTAAAAATATATAATTAGATAATTAATAATATAATAATAAAAATATAGTAAAATATTTATATATATTAAAAAGAAGATAGGTGAACGGTGGTGGTGACCACTGTAAAATATATACATATATTTAAGACGCCAATAAAGTAGCCGCTAATATATAAGAGGTTTTCTTCATTTGAAGACATGTAAATTATTAATATTATTAATGTCAATATTGTTATTGGATTATAATGACTTATCTTTTTTTTTTATATATTAGATTGTTATTTTTAATTTATCGTATAAATATATATTAGATTAAATAAATTTTATTAGGAATATAAAAATTTCTAACTAGTTAACAAGTACTACAAAGTCATACCACAAATGTACCATATGCATATTTTATAATTCTTTTAAACTATTAAAAAATAATCATTTAAAATATTTTATATTAAATAATTATTAATTATTAATAACTTATAATATGAGATGATAATTTTATACTGTACAATAACTTTATATTTAATTATTGAAATTTAAGAATCAATAATATAATTTTATCAATATTTTTATATTTTATTATTTAATATTACTTATATTTAAAAATATATATTAATTATATAAATTATTTAATTATAATTTTATT
>JABUQX010035985.1:10000-12500 GCA_015478945.1 Trachelipus rathkii | reverse complement strand
GGCAGAACAATGGATTTTAAAAGATATACCAGTATAAACATACTTATAGTTTAAGGACGGGAGACAGGAATTTGGCATTACATTTACACGGAAGAAATAAAAAGAACAAATATTTATGGAAATAGATCCTTATAATAGAAACACATTTTGCATAAAAATAAAAGAGG
Source organism: Trachelipus rathkii (assembly GCA_015478945.1). Classification (NCBI taxonomy): domain Eukaryota; kingdom Metazoa; phylum Arthropoda; class Malacostraca; order Isopoda; family Trachelipodidae; genus Trachelipus; species Trachelipus rathkii. Next base: position 12,333 of record JABUQX010035985.1, on the reverse strand, counting down.
AAAACATTATGAAAGATGTTTATTAGTTAATGCAGAGATTTTCAATGCTGGTTCCTAAAGGTCCTAATACCATAGAAGTTTTAACTAATTAGTAATTTTTGAACAGAATCCATTTTGTAAAGATTTATTTTGGTTGTAAGGTTGAGGTCATTTCCGTAAATTTTGGTTTCTCGTTTTTTTTACTTTAAATCTGGAGTGCCTCACAAGAACTCTAAGCGAGAAGATGTGGATGCTTTGATTGAACTCCTGATTGTCTAAAATATTTTTTTTCCCCGTAATTCTGAAAAAAGAAATTTGGACATAAGTTATATAGTTTTTAACCGATCTGTACAAAATTAAAAGCAGAAGACAATTCCACGAAAGGTGCAACCCATATTTCATTTGTTTCACTGTATCTATAACAGTTTCTTTTACATTGACAATTTAGTGACAGACTTTGAATGCCAAAATCTAGAGAAAAACCAACTACGAAAATGTAAATTAAAATTGTAGGTTTATCATACCTCAAAACAATATTATAAAAAGAAAGCTATTGATAATTTTTTTTCGCCAATTTTTTATTTAAAAAATGGGAAATTTTCATGTCGAGAGGGAAAATTTTTATAACTTTTTATATTATTATTATTTTTATATTATTTATTATTATTATATATATATATATATAATATATATATATATATATATATATATATATATATATATATATATATATATATATATATATATATATATATATATATTATTGTAATATATATAATTATATATTAATATATATATAGCTATATACTATGTCATATATAGTATATAACTATATATATGAAATAGTATATATATATAAGATATACATATATATTATATAATATAATTAGTATATATATTAGTATATATAATATATATATAATATTAATATATATACTATAATATATATAAATATATATATATATATATATTATATATATATATATATATATATATATATATATATAATATATATATATATATATATATATATATATATATATATATATATATATATAATATATATATGTATATTATATTATATTATATATATACTAGTAATATTAATATATATATATATATATATATATATATATATATATATATATTATATAATATATATGTACTATTATAATATATATATATAATACTACTATATAATAATAATATATATATTATATTAAAAGAAAGTTTCTAACATAAATCGATGCTACTTTTTTCTCACAATTTCAAATAATATCGACATTTTATTTCGTCAGTAAACTCAATATAATTTTGAACTTTTATACCTCATTTTGGATGCAGTAATAAGTTTTCGATCCTGTTGTATATTTTCAGCTTAGCATAGGCTGTGAATTTAGAACATTTAACTGAATTTTGTTTAAAGAACACTGCTTCAGTTCTTAGTGTTGTAACAATATGTTGAAATTAATCTGCTACAAAAAATCATTGACACTTTAGTAAATTATTCGCGGGATATTAAAAAGGACCAGTTACCACATGGGTAATGTTTACTAGTTTAAGTCAAAGTGGTCGAAGTATGAGGCTGTAGGGTAATAGTTTAAATGAAACTTTGCGATTCAACACCCTCGCGTAGGTGTTAAGCATTGAGTTCCTGGAAATAGAGCTAGGTTTAGTTAGGTTACGATTTGTTGGATTTATTATTATTATTATTATTATTATTATTATTATTATTATTATTTTATTATGTATTATTATTATAAATTATTATTATATTATTATTGTAATTATTATTATTATTATTATCTATGATTATTATTATCTATTATTTATTATTAATTATCATTATTATTATTATTTCTATTATTAATATTATGGTCCTATTCTGTTTTACGACTCCGTCAGTTTTATTTTTTTTTTTGTTTTTTTTTAATGATATTGCTAACTATACTGATACCAACAATGGAATTTCAGTGGAACGGGACATGATTCAAAGTTCGAAGAATATTTTAAATAATTTTTAAAAAATCACATTTATGTTAAATATTTTTCCAAAAATGAAATATCTCGAAAAAGTACGAACACTTACAGAAAAAAACCAATTACAATTTAGAATCAGCGGTATAAGACCTTATATAAAAATGTACAATATATATATATGCATTATGATATATATATATATAATAATATACTATACTATAATATATAATTAATATTATATATATATATTATTATAATATATATATATATCATATAATAATATAGTATATAATTTATATATATATATATAATATATATATATATAATATATATAGTATATATAATATATATGAATAACTATATATATATTATAT
>JABUQX010035985.1:0-5000 GCA_015478945.1 Trachelipus rathkii | reverse complement strand
AATATTCATATATATATATTATAATATATATATACAAGGTGTCTCAAAATAATGTACTAACACTTTGAAAGACTATAAAAACTTTATTTATGAATATAGTGACAAGTTTAAAGGCTTGAATTACAGAACATACATGTATTTAAAGAATCAAAATCGCAAATGCTCAAAAAAAATGATGACCGCCATTGTCCAGACCCAGCGATTAACTCGAACCAATTGGAGTCGCAAACGACACGAAACAATTCATTTGGAATGTCGCGACATTTTCTTTCGATTTCCCTATTTCAATGCATTTATCGTTCTTGGCTTTGAGCGATAAACTCGTCCTTTGAGGTATCCCCATAAAAAGAAGTCATTGGCGTAAGATCTGGCGGAACGGCGCAGAGCGTCTTTAATACGTACCCCTTGCGTCCAATCCATTATGTGCTTTGGCAAATACTTGCATCGCAGGTGATGCTTCTTACATCTTGCTGAAAGTAAGCTCTTACATTCTTACATCTTGCTGAAAGTAAATCAAACGTCGTTATCACCAAACATCTCGTCCAATCGTGGGACGACCGAACTCCGTGCAGCGAAGGGTTAGGTACCTGGTCCCCATGACCAACGCTCCGTTATAAAAACGTCCATGATGCCTACATGCTGAAAAACCACACCACACAGGTTGCCCTGGTAGCGTTTAAATGGTGCTCAGCTTTATACATGTTGACTTTACACGATAACAATTAAAATAGGAGTTTACATCATGCGCGATAATCGACATTATAATTATAACACTGTGTGGCCATCAATCTGCTCATAGTACAAATATCTTAACAATATTTTGACTCGGATTAACCTGCTATACTGTAGCATCATACTTTAGTCACACCTGAACTAAGAATTATGAGATAGCTTTCACTTACACGAAACATATGACCTAAATCTCCACAGTCACGTAGACTCGCATCATCATATGACTGCAGACACTGGATAGTCATTGGTAATACTAGCATTATAAGCTCTACGCGTAGACGCAGCTTAAGAACTAGCAGCTAAGTACATGGATAGCATGATCTCTTTCGAGGCGGTAGAACTGTTCTCCCGTGAAGCCACGTTCATCACTGTCTGTAGAGAATATATCTGTTGTAGCGCAGATCTCGGTCAATTTGTGGTATTCTCTTGATACCTGCTTCTTCACCTTATGTTAGAGGTTTATGTTCGGTTCGGATGATCGGAGTTCGTCTTCTCGGCAGAACGTTATTTCGTATGGCACGTTCAGATGAATGATACTCGCATGTCTCGCCTTTCCAAATTCATCTCTATGCTCCAACGATACATGCTAACTGCGCACATAGTCGTCTCTCTAATGCGATATATAAAGGCTGGCATGGATCATAATGGTATATAATAATCAGAATCTATACACTCGTACACTGACAACAACGAATACTTTTTAGACATCTCACACCGTTGGCGGTCTCTATACTAGAGTTATCAGGTTACAATTACAAATATCCATCATCTATATACTTACACGAGATAAAAAGTAACTTAGCATTGCTACTACTTAACACAGAACACGCTTAATTGCCTACATTTCTCCTGTGCCTAGCTCTCTATCATACACAGTAAGTTACACGCTTTATTATAACAATAAATGCAAGTACATCGCTCTCTCTCAGTATAATATTTAAACAAAAAAATATTTTTTTGTTCAGGATCAACACCATGTCTATGATTTAATCATAATCAGCTATCCAAAACGCTAATAATCATGGAAAACATAAATAAATAAAAAGATTTTTTATTCCAAACATATACATATAAAAATAAGTTCTTGATATATAAAATATATTCGATACTAATATAATATGTATTAATTTACTTGATTTATAAAGCAGTAAATCAGTAAATCAGTTATATACAAATACTCTTACGTATCCATCCCATACACCACACCTTACCACCATGACCTTATATTAATTCTATTAGAAATCTATATATAGTGTTTACATGTCATTATATTTCGAGTTATCATTTCTGAGTAACTTAAACATTAAATACACTCTAAAAAATAAGTTTTTTTTTATATATATATATTAATACTAACTCATATCGATGCTATATGCTTAATACTGTATACTCTAATAAGTTTTTTAACATTTTAAATTTTATTATTTATTTATTTAATAAATAAATATGAGCTTAAAATAAATATATATAAAATATAAAATATATATAAATAATAATAAATATAATATAAAATACCATATAATAAAATAAGGAAAACCTAACTATAAACTTCATGTATAAATATATAAATAATATAACTAATAGAATATAATGTATAGCTACATACGACTCAATACCTAAACATACCATTACTGATAGCATAATATTAAACTACTATATATTTAGCACATATAATAAGTATAACACTTAAAACAGTAATAGTTAACCTTAAACACTATCGATACTCAATAATACGTATAAACTATATTCCCAGCTTTTTTCAAGCATATCTACAATCATAATACATATATTAACAATTTATATACATTATAACTATTCGTAATATATTAATACAAAATTTAAGCTCTTAATCACACCTGTCTATCAGCTATACGGCATCTGAATTATAATGCTTAACGTGTCGAAATTTTACATCAATATAACTTTATCTGTAAATATTTATAACTCAATAATAATATCATCTCACATAAATCACTCTCAGTCTAAATATCATAAATCTACTCAACGAATAATTGCAAAGATAATACATAAGTGATATTTAACCAAACATAATCAACAAATAAAGTCATACCACTCGTACTCGAGTATAATATAACATCATTATTATGTGAACTATAGAATTACAACGTAGTACTATATATATGACATATAATTATACTCGAGCAAACTACTTAACTAATTACTATCATAAACTCATAAATCTTATAAACCTGGCTCCACGTTTCCCTAACACATACATCGCTCACTAGTTAACACAGTAATATCCTATACTAAACACTCTATCATAGATCCTAACAATATCTACAGTGTTATTATTACGAACAATTAAGTCATATAGACATACTTATTTATACATAACGCACCTTAAACTTCGAATAATAAAAAGCAGTTTTTCATTATAACTAAGGAGTATACTAATAGCTAAGAACATTTACTTCTAAGTAGAAATCCCATAATAGTAGGGTAATAGCGCCCCTTGATAAGGGTGTGAATTACTAGAGTAGCGGATCAACCCTCGATAGGTGATTATAATAGTACTATTGATGACTCATAGCCTACTGAAGTGCTGATGGGACCTTTACCCCTCTTCCTGGAGGAGTTAATTGCCTGACTCTATAAATCATACCTATCGGGTTGTATCCCCCTATCAGACAGGATTCACACCCTTTCAAGGGCGGCTCCCCCTGGGTATTTTCTCTTGGAACGGTAAATGTGTATTGCTTTAGATATATCATCTTAGGTTAATGTAATAACTTACTTATTCAGTAAGTTAGGTGCGTTATGTTTCAAATATTGCTATATGGACAATGGAGTGATATAATTATATAAATTATACACTGTATTTGTTAGAGAACTAGTGATGATGAGTTTTAGAATAAGTATATCATTACGTGAGGTAAACTATGGACACGTATGTAGTTAGAAAACGTTGAGCCATGGTTAAGATATTTGTTTGAGTAAATGTTAGTGAGTATTGCTCTATTAGAGATATATTTTGATAATGTCTTAACTATTTATTCATAGGTTTCAATGATAGTTATTATACTCACTCACAGAGACGTAGTATATACTCTTTTGAGTTATGTTTGTATATAGTTAAAATATTTTATGTTATCTATATGAGCCTCAATTATATCGTTTAGTGATTTATGATATATTTAAGTACAGTAGTATATTTGTGATGAATTTTTGATAATATATAATTATTTCGAAGTTGATATGTTATACACAATTTATACTTTAGCCAAAAAGTAGCACTCAATACGTAGAGTGAATACTCTGCTCCTGCTTTCGATTAAACAGTGGCTAACATTTTAAATTTATATTATAGCTCTAATAATATTATATATAGTTTAATAATAATATATACTCGAATGATATATAATGTTATAATAATATTAAATACAATTTTAAGTAATATTAGATAGAATAATATAATATATGCTTATGAAATAAGTGAGAGTAAAATAATAATAGTAAGTTACAGTATATATGTAGTAAGTGTATAAATATAGAATCAATAATATCTATTAATAAAGTGTGGAATAGAGTGTATATGAACTTAATAGATTAGTTAGTTTATTTGTTACGTAGTTAGAGTAATATATAGATGATTATGAGTTCACTAATGATATTGAATAAATACATTAATAATTTCTTAGTTCAGATTTAATTAATGTAATTTATAGATAATAGCATATATTATATAATGTGTAATTAAACTTAATTGTTACAAGTATTAGTAATATAGAGATCACTGATGAGATATAATAATTAAAATAGAATATATATAATCACACAATAATTTTCTGTAGTCTATTCGATCTCACGGTCCGACTCACGAACATTCTATGCTATACACATGACAGTTATCGACTCTGAGCATCGCCAGACTCCGGAGATCAGATCAACTAGTGTATCTAACAGGTCAATTTTGATACTCCGAGCTGGCCGAGAGTCCTGGAAAAATGACTGACTCACCGAACTCCGACTCCGACTCCGACGTGCTAAGCTTGCCTGGCTATTGGTATGTATAGCAATTTATTGTTATGTTACTTATTTTTCTAACACTGTACTGTATATTAACATATCTGCCTTTGAAACTTCACTAGAGCATGAAACTATTAACATTTACTACCATATTTAATAAAGAACTTATTTTAATATTTCATATGTTTAGTTTGGATATAATATCTTAGTTATATGTTTACTCATGATTATTCGATATTTTGGATCTCATGTAAATGAATAATCATAATACAATTGGT
>JABUQX010035984.1:42500-49875 GCA_015478945.1 Trachelipus rathkii | reverse complement strand
ACTAAATCTCGGTTATTTTATTGATTATTATTATTATTATTATTATTATTACGTGTTTGATACCGTCCTTGCCTGCTTCTTCCTTTGTGATCAAAGGGTTGCAATCCCCGAAATCTTTCGTTCAATATTTGTATTCTGAAGGAAGAGAAATACAAAATACAAATAATATGTAATATATTCGTGTATATATATATATATAATATATATATATATATATATATATTATTATATATATATATATATAATATATATATATATATATATTTGTAATATATTCGTGTATATATATAATATATAATATATATATATGATATATATTATTATTTACTTAAAAAAGTGCTAAATACACAATATACATAAATATTCAAGCAAATATACTTGACAACATAATCTATGTATACGAATAATGCATTTGCATATGCAGTCCAACATAAAGTATACATTCAACAACATATAAACATGTTTTTATGTAATTTACAACATAAAAAAAAATATGAAGGATTTTTCAATTCATTTTTTTTTATATATTTCGTATTCACTCCCAGTCGAACGAAACATTTTGGAACAAAACAGGTACGAAACATTTTGAAATTTACCTATATTTGAGTTTTCTAAATGTTTCGTTTCGAATTCTCGTGAAAGTTTGCCTAAATTCTCGCATTTTAAAGCAGCTTAAAATGTGAGATCGCTATATCAAAATAATATAAACTCCATTACATATATATATATATATATATATATATTATATATATATATATATATATATATATTATATATATATATATTATATATATAGTATACTTATATAATATATATATATATTTATAATATATATATACTTATAATTATAATATATATATAATATTATTATATATATATATATATATATATATATATATATATATTAGAGTATTAGGCCATTTATTAGATAATAAAGAGAAGTGGATCCTCTGGTTGTCGTTCCAACATCAACACCCTGCCATTTAATAACAACATTTCTGTGGATGATGGAGAAATGACTCCTCAGCTAAACAGGAGACCAACAGCCTTCCATTGTTTTAAACGTACTTTGGCTTCAATGCAACGTGCCAACAAAAATTTCTTAAACGTTGTGTCATTATATTATATATATTATATATATATATATATATAATAGTTATATATAAATATATAATATATATATATATAATATATATATATATATATATATATATAATATATATATATATATTTAGATATATGTATATATAATATATATAATTGTTTATCAAATATTATTTTTAAAGCCACAACTATCACCGATCCATATCTCAAAAACTACAATAGCTACAGTGGAAAGGAATACATTTTTGGATCCTGGTAAAATTTTATTGCGGAAACTGTTAAAAAAAAAAAAAAAAAAAAAAAAAAACATCTGCACCTCAATAGATTACAGCGAAAAGCAATACATTTTTGGAATCCTTTTGTAAAATTTTAGTTAGAAAATGTAAAAAAAAAATAAAAAAAATAAATAAAATAAATATTGGCTTATTCTTTTTTTTAGGAGCAGGGGACATAGTATATATATACTATATATATATATATATATATATTATAATATATATATACTACTATATATATATCATATATATATATATTATATTATATATATATATATATAATATATATTATTATATATATATATATATATAATATATATATTATATATATATATACTATATATATGATATATATATAATATATATATTATATACTATATATATATATAATATATATAACATATATATATATATAGTATATATATTAATTATATATATAAATAATATAATATATATATATATATTATATATATATATATATATATATAATATATATATATATATAATATAATATATATTATTTGTAAAGGGTATTACACGGCAATGTAGGAGGCTCAAGCCGACGGGGAACACAGGGGGGGACGTTTCCATACCCCGTAGAGGGGAAGGGCGGAAGGAACCCCCGCGACACCAAAATACCAAAGGAGCCGGTGTTCGGAGACCCTCCCCGCCAGAGGGGGGGAAATAAGTCCTACCCCGTTATTCCCCGGAAGGCCGAGAGACCCCGATTGGTGCGCGAGTGGCGCGGGTGGGAGAATACCCGTTGGGGTATTCTTTTAGTTAAAAAAAATAAACTATAATAGAAGTCTATTTATTTTAACGAGTACGTATAAAAGGTCTTAAAATAGGCTTTCTCCTCATATTACTATAATAACAATTAAAAATTTTTTTTTCTTTACAGTTTTTCTAACTAAATTTTACCAGGATTCCAGAAATTGTATTTCCTTTTCGCTGTAGCTATTGTAGTTTTTGGAGATTTGTTTCTTTTTCACATTCAAATTCAATTGTTTACCAGGATTCGCACAATGTATTCCTTTTTCCCTGTAGCTTATTGTAGTTTTTGAGAATATGGATTGAGATATTTGTGGTTTTAAACCAAATTTTAAATATATTATTATATATAAATATATATGATATATATATATATTATATACTATATATATATATATATATTATATATAATATATATATATAGTATATATATTGCGTTTCGGTTTAGGACTCAATAAGTTCAAGCCATGATAAGCTTTGTTAAGCATACACAGTAAATTTGTGTTACTTAACAAATCTATCATAACTTAACGAGTTTTCGGACCTAAACCGAAACCGTTAGATATGGCAACGCTTCTTTCGTCATCATGCATGGGTAGAAGAAAAACCGATTATATAAAAAATATAAATATCGATTTTTCGTCATACCACGCCGCGCGTAGCTTAACAATTATAAACGTTATTTTTGACGTCATATTTACATAGATTTTCGGATGTGTGAGTGAATAAATATATTGTTGCACGCAACAAAAATAAAAGATGTTTCGATTTCTAGACGAGCGATCTCCAAACTTTTTTGATCACGTACCCCTAAGATCAAAGTAATTATAAGTTGTACCCCTAGAGGTAGGCCTATAATATTATATAATATTATATAATATAATATAACACAATATAATATAATATAATATAATATAATATAATATAATATAATATAATATAATATAATATATGACGTGAAACCAGGCACAGCTACCAATGAGAGAGCCTCGTACTCATGTGATACATGATCATACACTCGCAATTGATCGTGAGTCTACTTCTTTGACGTACCCCCAAGTATTACTTTGCGTACCCTCCAGGGTACGGGTACCCCACTTTTTTTTTATACCATAGAATTCTAGGAGGGGAACTTCTCTAGGTAATTTCTACCTAGGATCCGAACTAGGGATCAAACCCGCGCCCTTGTCATGAGACTCTGTCGCTCTACTATTGAGCCCTGGTAATGTTTTATTTTTGTATAGGTAAAAATGTGTGCTGGTTTGATTATCAGAGGAGAACAGTAATTAGATTTACCAAAAAAACTAATTCATTTAATTAATTATGCTTAGATAATTAAATTTGACACGTATTGGAAAAGGGTTCAGTGTTTTCAATATTGTAGTGGGTAAAAATGTGTGCTGGTTCATCTTCCAGAGGAAATTACTTTATCAACAATAATTATTATTATTATTATTATTATTATTATTATTATTATTATTATTATTATTATTATTATTATTATTATTATTATTATTATTATTATTATTATTTTTTATTATTGATATTGATTATATATTATTATTATTATATAATTATTATTATTATTATTATTATTATTATTATTATTTTTAAATATAACATTTGACTATGTTTATCAAATATTTTGTAAAACTAAACTAGGATTGTTCGTACAGGAAGAGAATCGGATATTGTCCTATTTGTCACATTTGTCCTATTTTTCACATTTTTCCTATTATCCTATTTGTCACATTTGTCCTATTTGTCACATTTATCATATTTGCCTATTGCTCCACATTTAGTTTACTTGTCTATTTGTATCATATTTGTCTTATTTGTCATATTTGTCACATTTGTCCTATTTGTCACATTTGTCCTATTTGTCACATTTGTCCTATTTGTCACATTTGTCCTATTTGTCACATTTGTCCTATTTGTCACATTTGTCCTATTTGTCTTATTTGTCACATTTGTTCTGTTTGTCCTATTTGTCCTGTTTGTCACATTTGTCCTATTTGTCCTATTTTGATAATGTCCTAAAAGTTCCGTTTTGTTATGTTGTCCTATTTGTGTAGATTGTCCTATTTGTTCTATATTCTGTCCAGTTCTTCTTTCTATTTGTTTTTCCATTCGTCCAATTTGTAATATTTTTTCCAATATTTCCTATTTGTTCTCTTTTGCCCATTTATTCTTTAAATCCTATTTGTAATGTTTTGTCTTATATGTTCTATCTTTTCTACTAATCCAATTTTCTCCTATTTTCATTATTTTTTGTTCATTGTTTCCTTATTTGTTCTATTCTTTCCAATTTGTCTCATTTGTCCAATTCATCCAAATTTGTCCTATTTATTCTATTTTTCCATTAGCTTTTTCCTATTGACCCAATTTTATTTTGTCTTACGGAAACAAACAATAATAAAAAAGATCTGATAAACAAATTAAAAAAAAATCTTTTAAAAAGTTAAATTAAAAGCCGATGTTAATTGATACAAAACGTTTGATTGGAGCCGGAGCCGGAGCTGAAGCCGGTGCAGGCAAGAAAATTTGCGGACTCCGTAGCTCTGGATTTGACGGAGGCTCTCCCTCAGGTGTTCCAAAGAGCCGGAGGAGCCGGAGCCGGAGCCGGAGAGCCGGAGCCGGAGCCGGTGCAGGCAAGAAAATTTGCGGACTCCGTAGCCCTGGATTTGACGGAGGCTCTCCCTCAGGTGTTCCAAAAGTAGACTTGACTTTTTAAACCTCCTTCACGATCTTAAGTTTCTCAAACTTTCTCTAATCTCAACTAAACATATATATGTATGTACGTACGTATGTATGTATATACAAAGTATATATATATATATATATATATATATATATATATTATATATATAAATATATATATATATATATATATATATATATATATATATATATTATATATATACATATTATACATATAATATATATATAATATAATATATTATATATATTATATATTATATATATATATATATTTATATATTTAATTCAAATGTATATATAAAATAGAACAAAGAGATTTCTATATAGAATTGTTTAAATATATAATTTATACAAAAATTATAATATTATATAATACTATATTAGTTATATATATTATATATATATATATATATATATATAGTTTATGGTGCCTATGTGTGCAGTGATGATGTTTGTTCTCGTGTCTCTGATTTGGTGTGGTCGACACGACATCAAAAAAGATTCACGTACAGCCACCCACCCCGCTGGTGTTAGTTTAGGTTAGGTTAGGTTGTTAGGTTAGGTTAGGTTAAGTTTTGTTGGATTCGTTAAAGAAACTCCAAATAACCGGATTTGTTTTTACAAATGTCGACCATTAGATCTGTCGATGATTTTCCATGTCGACCATTTGGGACTAGCATCTTAAATTTATTTGATCTGTATATCTGTCTCTTAACTCAATTGACTTGCCTAAATTTTTAGACTCTATCTAAACTCCAAAATAGAGTAGAGTAGAGTAGAGTAGAGTAGAGTAGAGTACATTTTCTCTTCTTCACCTTTCTCTGAAATTATCTTTCTTGATGATTTTCTACGTTCACCATCGCTATAGTTACTCCTCCAATTCTCAAGATGCAGTTGGTGAGCTTTCTAACTATATCTCTATTAAGTTTTGTTGGGTTCGTTAAGGAAACTCTAAATAACCAGATTTTATTTTACCATTGTCGACCATTTGACCTGTCGATCATTTTCTCTATCGACCATTTGGTACAAGCTTCTTGTGGCGTTTCTTGGAACTATCTTCTTTCTTCTCTTTTAAAACCAGCCTAAAAGAGGTTGAGTGTTCTGAGGCTGTACAGGTTATGCCTCACTCATCTGGGGTGATTTCATTGTCACAACGCTCAGTCTAGGATCTTTCGGCTTCTTTAAGTCTCTTTCTAGGACCTTTCGGCTTCTTTAAGTCTCTTTCTAGGACCTTTCGGCTTCTTTAAGTCTCTTTCTAGGACCTTTCGGCTTCTTCAAGTCTCTTTCTAGGACCTTTCGGCTTCTTTAAGTCTCTTTCTAGGACCTTTCGGCTTCTTTAAGTCTCTTTCTAGGACCTTTCGGCTTCTTCAAGTCTCTTTCTAGGACCTTTCGGCTTCTTTAAGTCTCTTTCTAGGACCTTTCGGCTTCTTTAAGTCTCTTTCTAGGACCTTTCGGCTTCTTCAAGTCTCTTTCTAGGACCTTTCGGCTTCTTACCCCTCCTGCTTTCAGTCTCTTTCTTGCCCTCAAATTGTTGGGTCTCCTTCTTCATACTATCGCTACTACAACGAACACTACTCTTACGAACTCTTCAGTCCCATACCTCCTCCATTGAGAAATGCTCGTGAGGCAAGCCTTTGTACACAGTCTCATTATTTCTCTGTCCAATACTCTGACCCCAAACTTACCCGCTATGCTCAATCTTACCTTTCCCCAACTGCCTTTGACTTTCACATTTTCAAACGGCTGTTTATCGGTGCATGTCGGCCTTTGAGTTCGATTGGATCTGGGTAGGGAATTTCCCCTAATTCTCGGGGAATTCGGTAGGCCTTCGGTTCTTATATATATATATATATATATATATATTATATATAAAATATATATATATATATATATAATATATTTATGTTTATCTATATATATATATATATAATATATATATATATATATATATATATGAAAATCCTTTTATTAAAAACATTGAAATTTGAACGTTAAAATAAAGAGGACTTTATTGTTTACATTTAAGCCTGTTCAATTTGATGACTTAAAACTATATATATATATATATATATATAATATTACTTATATATATATATACTATAATAATTATATATATATTTATAGTACTCTACTATATATATTACTATATACTATAACATACTATATATATATATATATACTATATATATAATATTTAATATATATATATATACCTATATGTTAAAAATTCTTACATTCCTTAACACCGGTAGTATTTCATATGTAATATATATTCGATTTTCCAGTCACCTACGGATAGGTAGGTACAGGTGGAAGGCAGAGCCATCTATAGATAAATGCTCATATGCCATGTATTTGTGTAGTCAATGTTTAAAGGAATAAATGACCCTGAAATTGAATAATTATATTTACCGTTTACCAATGATTACTTATAATTATAGATTAGTTACTTTAATCTTGACATATGATAACTTTGCCGTAAACTCTAATTTGTAATAAGAAAA
>JABUQX010035984.1:27500-37500 GCA_015478945.1 Trachelipus rathkii | reverse complement strand
AGAAGGAAAGCGATTACTAAAATTCTTAGGAGATAATTTCCATTTTTCAATAATTCTAGGCCTACGAGGGGAAACAATATTTTAGACCAATTAATATTGAGTCACTTGAACTTGGTAAGAAGTTTTAGGTTATCGAACCCATTGGCTAAAGTGATCAAACATGAACTAAATTTGCCAATTAATATTTTAAAAGAAACAAAATGATACAACAATTACTTGAAATTTGCAGATTTTAAGAACGCCAAATTTAATTGCTTAAAAGACAGGTTTTATCGTGTCTAATTTGATGCGGATGAGAATTATTAACAGGAACATGCAAATGTTAGTGGGATACGTTTCTACAAATATTAAAGACAAAGAAAAAGATTTTTGTATATAAATAAGCTAACTTTACCAAATTCGAAGCAAAAGGTGGAATAATGAAATTAGAGATTCTTGAGTATAGAAATAGAGATATAAACTTATGAAGCGTCTCCTTCAGTCGAAAATAAATACATAATACATAGGTTGTCGGCGAAGCTGCAAGACGATTAAATAGATATTCATAAACGAAACTATTAAATTAAATTGCTCGTGAAGGTTAAAATTATTCCTAAAAAAGTTTACCAAATGTTAATAACACAAAGTTCCATTAGGAATCAAATGGACCTTTTACTGGGACATTAATGGTAATTTAAAAATCAAACAGTGCTGATATGGCTAACATTTTAAATAATTTTTTCTCGACAGGTTTTACGAAAGAGATTCTAAAGCCTGCCTAGCATGGAAGACATAAGGGATTTTAATGCAGACAACATTTTAGATCCATTTGAAATTCTAGAAGAGGAAGTTGCTTTCAAATTGATAAGCTATTAATTAAATAAACACCTGGCACCAGATGGATACTATAGATTGCATCTCAAAAATTTGAAAGACATATTAGTGAAACCCTTGACAATGCTTTTCAATAAGGAATAGTTGCTCATGATTTCAAAATTGCTAATATAACTCCATTTTCAAAAAAGGAGATCTTAAGCTTCCGAATAACTACAGACCACATTAGCTTGACTTGCTATAGTGGTAACAATTTTGAAGGCAATACTAACTTAATAGTAGTGCAATCTTGAAGATCATGGATTGCTCAAGAATACCCAATAAAATAAAGAAATAGATCATGCTTAACAAATTTGCTAGAATTTTTTAATGTGTTATTAAGAATTAGATAAATATATAAAATCCTTCATGTCATATTACTTAGACTTCAAAAGCACTTTCATACCGTATCCCTCATCAAATCATTATTGAAGTTAGAAGCAATGGTATTCGAGGAAGACTTTTTAATTGGATATTAAAAATTGGCTTCGGATCGACAACAAGAGTCGTTATCAATGGTTGATGCTCAGATGGACAATGTTACTAGGGGTGTACCCCAGATCTTGTCTGGTCCATACTGGCAATATATCTAAATGACAGTCCTAAGAATGATTTTCACTTTAGGCAATATTTCGAATTTGCGTGATGATACGAAACTTGAAAATCGCATAATATATGCTGAGAAGATTATCAGATTACTCCAAAGCGACTTATAAACGAAGATTGTAAAATTGGTCAAGAAAACATGGCAAATGACAATTAATACCATAAAATGCTAAAGTTATATACATTTTGGGAGTAGGAACAATGAATATGATTACAAAATTAGATGACACAATTATCAAGTTGTCAGTGACGAAAAGAATCTAGATATTTCATTAATTAATAAGATTAAAGTTTTGCTAAATGTGATAAGATAAAAAGCAAATAAAGGCTGGATTTCACAACACGTTCTCCCATGAATCTTGCCCATATAGGCTAAAAATATAATACTTGCCTCTATATTAAAACATTAGTTAGACCTAACCTGGAATACGCAGTGCAGTTGGAGTCCAATACCCACTAAAGACAGAAAAATTGAAAGAATTCAAGAAGGGCAACTACAAAATTAATCCCTGAATTGAGAGGTAAATCCATACGAGCACGACTACGTGAAATTAGAATCCATTCTGTTAACAAGAAGATTGAGAGCGAACAATTAATAGAAGTTTTCAAAAATACTAAATAAATTGAAATATCGAATTACAGCAATTTATTTAGATACTATTTCAATGATGTAACACGACAGATCATGGGCATAAACTTTGTCCTAAACGATTTCAAACAAATATACCAAAGAATTTCTTCACTTACGATGTTATCGAGAAGTGAATAGTCTTCTGATAAATAGTGAAACAGCGCTAACCATCGATTTCATTCAAAAAAGTTAGAAGACACACTTTTAAGGATATTGGTCTGGAACGTCAATTCAACTCGATTTTACTTTATTCAAAATACAAGAATTAGTAGAACCTTTGAATGAAATCATTTAGAAAATTTAAAAGTACAGCGTAAATAATTACGGCTTGTAGTAGCCTTCGATGAAATCATAGCCTTAGACAACGGATAGTCGATATCACGATCGCGCTAACTGTGAATAAAATACGCTTTGATGTTTACCGCATAGAACATCTGTAACAAATAACTGTAATGAATAACTGTAGTAAGTTGCTTTGATGTTTATCGCATAGAACAGATTGTTCTAAGACATATGTGATCAAATTCGATCACGCTCGAATAACTGTGAGTAAATAGTTTTGTCATAGCATAGAACTATATGTTCTAAGAAGGGGATCTAAATCAATCACAACACAATAAATAAACAAAAATACTCTAACATATTATGATGTTTGTTGATTAGAAGCAACTGCTCTAAGTGAGAAAGAACGATCATATCAAAGAAAATAAGTAAAATAATATACTTATTTCAAAAATACACAACAAGTTTTTTTAATAACATAAAACAATCCAACAAATTAAATAAACAAAAATACTAAACAGACTAGCCTTGAGTGGAGCGTAAAGTCTTTGCTAGTCGGTGATTCGTTAGTCTGTAGTTCTGTCTTCTTCTTTCTTCTTCTTCTTCTTCTTCTTCTTCTTCTTCTTCTTCTTCTTCTTCTTCCTTAAAACTTCGAAACAAAGTGCTGAAGCTGTTAAGAAAAGCCAAATAAAGCTCTAGCCTATTTCAGAAAACTCGAAATATAATCTAAAAAGCTATAATAATTCTCTCGTATAAACATTAGTAAGGACCTCATCTGGAATACGCAGTCCAGTTTTGAGTCCTTACCTCAAAAATGACATAGAAAAAATTGAAAGAATTTCAAAGAAGGGCAACCAAATAATCCCTGAATTGAGAGGTAAATCATACGAACCACGACTACGTGAATAAGACATCCATGCTTAGAAAGAAGAAGATTTACAGGAAAATTACGCGCAACATTTTCAAAACTAAATTTAAATTTGACAATATCTTATAATGCAATTCTTTAGATATGACTTTAACGATGATAACACCCGAAGTAAATGCTGCATAACACTTGTAAAACGCATTTCAAACAATTATAGCAAAAGAATAGATTCTCACTCTACGATGTTAATTGAAAAAGGTGGAATAATCTTTCATATGAAATAGAAAACAGCGGCAACATCGATTTATTCAAAGAAAAAGTTAGATAAACACTTTAAGGAAAAATTGGTTTGTGAACTTCAATTCAAACCGAATCTTACTTTTTAAGACACTTAATTAGCTTTGTACCTAGATAAGGTGGAAATCAAAACAAACTATTGAGACTTATATGGCTAAATGTTAAACAGTACATCTTAAAAAAAATTTGGGCGCCGAACTTATATTGAAAAGTTTTGATGTTTACCTCTTAGAGGTTAGTCTAAACGTTCTAAGTCGGTATAGTCTCATTGAGCACACACGACTATCAGTCTATAATTTGTAATAACAGTTTTACAAATGTCAACCGCTTAGAGGGTTAATTATAATGCTCTAAGCCGGTGACCTCATCTTCCCTCAGACTCAGCCTTATTGGACTGTAAAGTCATTGCTAGTCGGCTATTCTGTATTCTGCTAGTTCTGTAGTCTTCTTCATTTTCTTCTTCTTCTTCTTCTTCTTCTTCTTCTTCTTCTTCTTCTTCTTCTTCGTTATTCTTCTTCTTTGTTCTTCTTCTTCTTCTTCTTCTTCTTCTTTCTTCTTCTTCTCTTTCTTCTTCTTCTTCTTCTTTCTTCATCTTCTTCAGTCGTTGAAGAAAACGATTCGACCGACGAAGAAACAGTTTTTATAGCTTACGAGATAGTAACTTCAGCGAGGCATAGCAGAAAAATTAGAAGAGATTTCAATAAATATATACAAAAAAAAAAAAAAAAAAAAGGAAAAAAATTTTTTATTAATTTTGCTTTGTGTAAATTTAAACTATCTTTATTTATTGAAATACTAGTATATTAATTTAAATTTCAATTTATTTAACATTCTTAGTTTGTGAAGCTGTACATATTGAAATTTAACAATGCCGCCTGCTACTCGCTACACTTGTTCTAGCTGCAATGTTAGCCGTTGGTATTCAGATTTCAAAGAAAATACTTCTGGCAAATAAATTCTCTTTTTTTACTTCGTAGTGCTTTGCAGAATTGTATTAAAAATACAGACTGATAGTTAATGAAATAAAACGTTATTGGGAATTTTAAAACAAAGTTCAAACAGTATTGATTGCTCCAAAACAAATTGCAAATAATAAAAACGGCTACATTAATGGGTAATATTTCTTGTACATCAAAATAAATTGAAATTTGTATGAGACTTTGAGCCTTCTTATCGAATATACAATTTTAAATAGCGCTTGTAAATAACTAAGGTTATTAGTCGCAGTACTTCTAAAGACAAAGATAATGCCAAGGGAAACAAATTTAAGGTTTAAAATGAATGTAAACCTAAACTGAACGCTGAATTCAGAGTTCCCGTTTCAAATCCCTTTTCCCTTCTGGAGGTTGAAGGGTGTGAAGAGACAATCTTGATTGGTGACTCTATAGTGCAGAATATGAACGGAAAGACATCGTTAACAACGCCAACCTTACTAAATGGCAAATGGTAAAATGTTCTGGGGGAACAATATCGCGTCTTTGATAAATCCCTAAGGATTCAAATCAAAGACAATTAGCCTAGCATGGTCATGATCGAGGGTCGCAACTAGTGCAATAAAATGAAAATACTACAAGTGATCTAGTCGGCACAGTTAAAATTTTCTTAATTAAAATCATTAAGAGAATAATTATTTGGAAACATATTATTCTTAGGAATTTTGCCTCGTTGTTTAATGGACTAAGAGTTTCCAGCAGAGCAATTTTTTCAACACAAGACTGGAAAGAAATTTTGTAGGGCAGAAAACGTCTCTTTTGCCTAAGCTTAGGAGTAAGCTTTGAATGGTCAGAAGGAATTTATTCAGAAAAAGAGTAATTCATTTGATGATGATGGCGAACACAAGATTAGGTCAACTATTAAACACTCGAGGTCACAAAAATGCATAAAGAGATAAACTGTAGCAAACAGGTTTTTCGGAAATCAAATCCCCATGATCTTTTTGCCCAAAAGAAAGCTATGATCTTTCTACCCAAAGAGAATTTGTAACAAAAAAAGAATTTAAGCACACTTAGTTTACACAGAAAACTACGATTTAGTTACAATCACAATGAAACATGGTGCAACTTTAAAGATCGGGATTTTAGTTCAGAATTTCAAATTATGGGTTATAAGTTATTATTTCATAGTACACATGCTGCTGTCGTTATGATTTAATTAAAAATATATATCAAACTCACTCAGCTAGAACCTAGCTGATATCATGAGAATAGATATCATTGCGAATTAAAATAGAAACATTGAATGAGTAAATTGAATTAATAAATGTTTATCGTGCACCCGTCCTCACAATCAGCAATAGATGTAAGCTTTGTATACCAAATTAAGATAAAATTTCAGAAGGATATACAATATTTGTAAGTGACTTTAACTGCCCAAATATCTACTTTAATTTACTTGATGCATATTCCGAAGAAATAGATTACTAAAGTCATAGGAGAAATTCCTTCTTCAAATAATTGATTGCCCAACAAGGGAAAACAATATTTTAGACCTAACTACATAGTGACTCATTTGAACTTCGGTAAGAAGTTTTTGAGGTCATAGAACCTATTGGTAAAAGTATCATAACATCGGATAAGCTTACTATTAATATGAAAACAAAATTGCATAGCAATTACTTGAAAATTCCTGATTTAAAGAACGCAAATTTTAATGAAAAGCTTATCTATATTTGATTGGGATGAAATATTAAAGCGGACAATGCATAATGAAATTTGGGATACGTTTCTACAAATATTTTAAAAGAAAAAGAAAAAGATTTTTTTTCCATGAAATAAATGAAACAAACTTACCAAGTTCAAAACCAAGATGGTGGAACAAATGAAAATTAAGATTCTTTACAATAATAAAATACGGCTTATAACCATGGAAGATCTTCTCCCTCAGTAGAAAATAATTAATAATTACAAAGTTTGGCCTCGAAACTGCAAAAGACTAATTAGATGCACTATAAAAGAAACTATGAAAATAATATTGCCCGGGAGAGTAAAATTAATCCTTAAAAAAAGTTTTACAACTACGTCAATAATAAAATTCCATTAAGGAATTCAATTGGACCACTACTGACAATAACGAAACTAAAGTCGAACAAGCGATGTGCAAACATATTTACATTAATTTTTCTTCCTCATTATTACGAAGCAAAATGTAGGATAACTGATTCCTAAATGAAGACGTACGGGATTTTAATGCAGATAGTATTATTAGATACATTTGAAATTTTAGAAGAGAAGTTGCTTCCAAATTGATAAGCTATTAATAAAAAAATCACACTGGACCAGATGGGATTTTATCCGAGTGCAATCTTAAAAAATTTGAAAGATATATAGTAAAACCTTTTCACGATGCTTTTCAATAAGTCTTTACAAGAAGGGTTAGACCTCATAATTTCAAACTTGCAATTATAAACCCCTATTTTCAAAAAAGGAGATCGTAAGCTTCCCAATAAATAATTATAAACAATTAGCTTAACTTCTATAGTTGGGACAAATTTAAGAATACTAACTAAAGATTAGTCGGCACATCTGAACGATCCATGGATGCCTCAAAAATTCCCAACACGGTTGAAGAATAGATCATGCTTAACAGATTTTACTAGAATTCTTTAATGTGGTTATTAACGATGTAGATAAATATAAAAATTTTTTTGATGTTATTTTACCTAGATTCAAAAAGCATTGTGATACCGTCCCTCATCAAAAATTATTGAAAAAGCTTAGAGCTCAAGTATTCGAGGAAGACTTTAAATTGGATTCAAATGGTTATTGGACGACGACAACGAAGCGTTATATGGGTGAATGCTCAGATGGCGACGTAATGTTATAGTGTGTACCCCAAGGGTCTGTCCTAGGGCCATAACTGTTCACTATGATATGTAACATGACATTGGGGGGAAATATTGTTAAGCAATATTTCCGAAATTTGCGGATCGATACGAAACTTGGAAAAATCGCATGAATATGTGAGAACGACTATCAATTACTCAAAAGCGATTTGAACAAGATTTTATAATGGTCAAAAACATAGGCAAATGAAATTAATAACTAAAGTAATGATACATTTTGGATTAGAACAGTGAAACGATACAAAATAGGATGACTCAGTTACAAAGTTGTCATGAGAAAAGGATCTCGGAGTATTAATTAACTAGGATTAAACAGAGATTTGCAGAGACAAGTGTGCTGAAGCTGTATAGACAAGCAAATAAGCTCTATGGCTTTATTGCCGAGAAAACTTCGAACGTATAAATCTAAAGAATATAATACTTTCCTCTTTATAAAACATTAGTATAGACCTACATCTGGAATACCGCAGTTGAATTCAAAAATCACCATAAAAAGGACATTAGAAAAGAAGAAAAATTCAAATAATTGGCAACCAAATCAATACCAGAATTGAGAGGTAATCATAAACAAAACAACGATACGTCGAAATTATGATATACATTCCTCTAGAAAAGAGCAAGAAGGAAAGAGGAAATGTCAAACATGAAGGTATGATTTAGAAATAAGACAAATGTTGAAATATCGATTACAGCAATTCTTTAGAATACGATTAACATCTAACACGACAAAAAGTAATGGGACATAAACATATTGTCTCAATAAACGATTTCAAACCGAATATAACATGTATCTCTCGTTACTTAAAGGATTCGATGTAAGGTCATGATTTAGAAATAAGACAAAGAGATGTTACTGTGATTGGAAGATCTCAGAAGAAGAAAGGAGTTAACTGTAATATTCAAAGTGTTGGATATAGGAACACTTCTAGCATGTTGGGTTATTTTCAAGATTGTACAATCAAACAGAACCATATTAACTGCATAAAATTTTTGTCATTAGAGAAGAGTTGGATGGGTTTACCATCTGCATATTGAAAACTTTGGAAAAGATTTTTGAGATATGAAACATTGATATCAAACAGAATAGTAATTTCAAAGAAAAGAGGTGAGGGAAATATAGTGTTTAGCTTTTTAATAATAATATTAATAATGATAATAATAATATTATATGTATATGCGTGTGTATCTATGTATGTATTTGTATATGCATATATGGATGTTTTTTTTTGCATTTTATATTTATTCATACTAAAGGCGCCCGGTAGCTCAGTGAAACAAAGCAATTTCCCAGGTTCGCAACTTGTCGGGTGAGAGAATGTGAACTTATTCTCCTTGGACTTGTCTTTGTCCTGCTCGGACGTTAATTGAGTACACCCCTCCTAGATTAGGGCTCTGCCCATGAGGAGTGGTGTTTATTTTATGTATATATATATATATATATATATATATATATATATATATATATATATATATATATATATATATATATATATATTATATATATATATAATATATATATATTCAAGCTATATATATATATATATATATATATATATTCTGATTTGGAGTTTAGGTAGTTAAAGAATTTATGAGAGTCATTAGAGATAAATAAATAAATAGAATAAGCAAATTTAGTTGTAGATAAGCATTGAAACAGTAGGGTAGAAAATTCGATCTTCAAATCGGCAGAAAAAAAAATATTCAATATCATTTGCGCGTAGAAATATAACCTCCTCCTTTAAGTGAAAATTGCCAATAGAAACTGTAAAAGAACAGTTTATAAGTTTGCCTTTTGGAGCTCTCAAACACATATGGTGTTCGAATAAGAAGAAATGAGGTTATTGAGAAAGAGGAAAAAAAATTCTTCATGAAATATATAGAATGATTTAGAAATTATTCATTGAAGAAGATCATGTAAAAAAAAGTAACATCAGTTTGACCCCCAAATGCTACCACTACCAAGTGATAAGTTAATTTTGAATGAATGATAGATTAATGTGTAAAATATGTCCTACCTAAAGCCTTCAAGTGTTAGTTATTGGTGAGACAGTTAAGGGTGAACGAATGGATGTTCTGTAATGCAAAGGAAAGTTCCAATAATAAATAAAGATCCATATATGCATTTCATCTCCAGGCATCTACATTTTACTTATATATATATATATATATATATATATATATATATATATATATATATAATATATATATATTATATTTATAAATCTCTCTATATATATATATATTATATTTATATATATAATATACATATATGATATATATATCTATATATACTTATATAATATATATATATATATATATATATTAATATATATATATATATATTTTTATATATATATATATATATATATATATATATATATATATATATATATATATATATATATATATAAATATATATTATAGATGATAAAACGCTGTATATAGCGTATATATTATATTATTTTTAATTAAAATAAATTAATATTAATATTAATATTAAATTTCGTGTCTCACAACATAGATACAGGCCTAGTAAGATCTTTGAACACTTGAAAAACGATCACGGAACCCCCAAACCCAATCTCGACATTTCTAATTTTGACATATTACACCGAGCAGGAAA
>JABUQX010035984.1:20000-22500 GCA_015478945.1 Trachelipus rathkii | reverse complement strand
GAGGGATTCCTTTTTTCAACACATACTGAATGAGCTCACGTTTGCAGCAAGAAGGGAAGGTTGAAGTGAAAAGACAAAAAATGAAATAGTTTCCCAACGCAGGGTGCAAGTTCGGAAACATAAGTTTTGAGAACTACAGGAGGAATACCATCAAGACCTTAAGCCTTCATAGGTTCAATGTATGGAAGACTATGCTAGTCTTCCTTACATTGGATCTCTTTCCAATGATCTCCACTTCCAAATTCGAATTATTCTACAGAAATATTTTCCACAATGTAAGTTTCTTATCTCTTTAATTAATAATTATTAATCAATCAATCGGTAGGTTTTAAAGATTAAAGAAAGCATTCTAATTTTCTTGCAGTCTTGCGTCGTTTACAAATACAATTGTGCAGACTGTAATGTCGACTATAAAGGCCAAACCACCCTACAGCTTAAGATGCGTCCCTTCAAGCACATGAACATTTCCTTTCGTACTAATCTTCCTATTTCTCAACCAGAGAATTCAGGTATCAGATATCATTCCGATATTACCAAACATCCTATATCCATCCATAATTGTTCTATTCTCGAACATGCTTCTACTGACGAAAAACTTTAATTTTTAGACTCCTGATACATAAAAAAACCAGTACTTAATATCCATAATTCTTCTTTGGCACTTCAGATTACTTGATCCGTTTTCTTTTTTTTTTCTTTCTTTTCTCTCTTCATTTGCTTTTTTTTTAATATATTGTCTTTTCTATCCATTTACCCATTCATTTAATTTTCTTTCCTATTTTTTGTTATTAATCTTTTACTTACTATCACTTTTTACACTTCACACTATTTTGAATTTATCTTCTATATCCTATTAATTTTAAACTTGCCAAAAAATCTTCCCGGTTTGTGTCCATTTGTGTAATGATGTGGAGCACCATATTTTTGTCAATGCGATACTTTTTACGGTCCGGTCATAATAATAATTATTATTATTATTATTATTATTATTATTATTATTATTATTATTATTATTATTATTATTATTATTATTATTATTATTATTATTATTATTATTATTATTATTAGCCTTCTTTATTATTGTTATTATTATTAATTATATATTATATTATTATTATTATTATTATTAATTATTATTAATATTATTATTTTATATTATTATATATTATTATTATTATTATATATTATTATTAATTATATTATATTTTTAGCCTTCTTAGTGACAAACAGCAAAATTTAATATGAAAGTCTATTTATATATGTCCTGTTTCACCATCACAAATGTCGGGCAGTTCTTCCGCCGGGAAAACAACGGGCGAACGTAGCGAGCGCAGCGAGCGAAGGGAGCCCACCGGCATGGTGTTCTGCCCTGTTTCATCTTGGCGAACGTAGCGAGCGTAGCGAGCGGAGTGAGCCTTGCCGCCAATGGGCGAGCGTAGCGAGCGGAGTAAGCCTTGCCGCAAATGCGCGAGCGTAGCGAGCGGGGTGAGCCTTGCCGCCAATGCGCGAGCGTAGCGAGCGGAGTAAGCCTTGCCGCAAATGCGCGAGCGTAGCGAGCGGGGTGAGCCTTGCCGCCAATGCGCGAGCGCAGCGAGTGCTCAATGGACAAGCTTGCTCCGTTAGGAGCAAGAGATGCGTAGCATCGTTGCTTGTTTACCATTAATATTTTTTTTAGGTAACTTATTTTGTTAAATTTATATTATTAACTTTATTTGTTCATTCTATTTTTGGCATTGAAAATGTATTAACATTAAATACGAAACGTCTGCTAAAATGAATTTATGTGTTTTCTTCGCATGTTTTTTCATATATAAAATAAGGTTCCCTAGGAACTCTTCTATTTCTGATATATATATATATATATATATATATACTATATATATATAGATAATGATGTAAATTATATATATTAATCTAAATTTATAACAAGTATATATATAATATATATTATATAATATATATATATATATATATATATCAAATGACATGTCCTTGCTTTCCCTATAACTGGGGGTAGGGTGCACAAACATGCACCAGAAACTCCAGGCATGCATGAACATTGCCAGGGTACAAATAAGTAATTAGCGGTACAACTATAAATTAATTTCTTTCTAAAGAACGTTCAGAGGGTAATAAATAAACTTTCCTTGATAAGGTATAAACAACTCATAAAAACAGAAAACAATCACTTAGATATTAAACAAAATTAAAAGCAAACATTACAAATAAATATTATAGAGTGAAACAAATAATATATATATATATATATATATATATATATATAAAATTTTATATTTTTCGTAAATATATATAGTATATATATATATATATTATTATATATATATATATATATAATAAATATATATATGTATATGTATAAGCATATATATATATATATACATATATATATATATATAATATATATATATATATATATAATATATATATATATAATATATATATATATATATAATATAATAATATATATATATTATATATA
>JABUQX010035984.1:10000-15000 GCA_015478945.1 Trachelipus rathkii | reverse complement strand
TTTATTTATTTTTTTTAGCAATAATATATATATAAAAAAAATAATTTAAAAAAATATAAAATAATATTTTTCACCCCTGCCTTAATTTTGGTTCTGTATTTGCGGTGCGCATGTATGCGGATACCTACGGACATCCGGATATATGTACATGGAATTACAAGACCTGTAGATAGTTTTGAAGTAATATATTAAATAATATATTCTTAAAAAAAAAAATATATATTATAATATATATATATATATATAATAATATTATATATATTATATATATATATATATTTATTTTTTTTGAGCATAATATTTATTATTATATATATATATATATAAATATAATTGATATATAGTACTGAAGGTTCTATATTTGCAGTGCGCATGTATACGAATACCCAAGGGCATTCGGCTACATGTTCATGGACTTATAAAACCTAGTTTGTAAGACCAGTACGTTTTTCATTTATTTTTTTTTATTAAAATATTTCTAAAATTATCCCAGTGGTTTCCTTGAGTATTTCCAAACGTGTTTTACTTTTCATTTATTCAATAATTCAATTAGCTATTGCTTTAAGTCTTAAAGACGTGATTTTCGTGATTGAAAGATTGATCACAAAAAGGGTTCATTCTCTGATAAGAAAAGTATTGACTGAACTGTTTTCACATAAGGTAAAGAACTCGGTCAAACCGTTGTTCCACTTGAAGAGTCTTCAGAGAGATAAGTTGGTGAGTTCTAAGTATAGATTTGTTCTGCAATATTGCACAGGCCGATAGCTCACTTAACAGAAGGCTTGGATACTGTTACAATACAGGTTTGAGAATCTAAAAAGGTGTTAGTTGATTGGATTTGTCACGGGGGCCTGGCCAAAGGATTTGTTCATCAGTTCGAAGAGTAAGTTATGACAGATAATTTAATATCTTTTTAACCAATCGCACTACATTATAAATTTGGGTATTCCTGTCTCGGGATCTTATATTATAACTTTTCAGTCATTACTTCTTATCAGTGAAGCGTTTGTAGTAAAGTTATTTTTGCTATTTTATTGAATATTTAAGCTCAAGGTAGTACAGTCGTTTGTTAAAACCTGTGCCAGAACTAATGTTCAAGTGTTGTAACTTATATCTCAGTTGTTGATACATGATATAAGTTGATATTGTATTGTTTTTTTTTAACTGTCAATATAGTCGGTTGGACTATTTGCTTTGTTGAAGTTAAACGTATTTAATTTTCTTTGCGTATTGGTGGGATAACAAACTGTTATTCCAGCAATATTTATTCGTTTGGAAATAGTGAAACACTGGAATAATTTTGGTAATTTATATATTATGCTCTTATAAATATATATATATATATAAAAATATATATATATATATTTATTAATATTGTTTAGATAGGCGTTAAAGTTTGCAAAATTTAGCGGAACGAAATAGTGATTTTCCGGAATTCACAATTTCTCCTCTGTTTGAGTTCTATAGGTAAAACACTAGTTCCCCGTAAGATTTTGTCAAATTTTATTGCAGATTGTGTAAACTAGTATATATATATATATATATATATATATATATATATATATATATATATATTATATTTGTTTTTTTGTGTTTATATATATTATATATATATATATATATATATATATATATTATATATATATATATATATTATATATAATATATATTTTTATATATAATATATACATTAGTAATTTTGCGGTTAGAAATTTGTTTTCATAGAGCTATCAGTGAAAGCTAAATTTCGAAAATTTTGGTAGAAAACGGGATTGTGATTCGTGCGTTAAAAGTGACTCTGTTAGTGAACAATATATTTTGTAATTTGTTTTGTATACAACAAGTATAACTATGGCTATGTCTAATGCTGAGTTTATGGAGTGGTGTAAATCAGGAGGTTTAGGTGTGAAGGAAATCACTGCCTTAGTAAAAGATCGAATGGCTCAAGAGGCTGCCGCTGCTTCGGAGGAAAAGAAGTTAGCCGCTGCTTTGGAGGAAAAGAAAGTAGCTGCTGCTTTAGAAGAGAAGAGGTTAGCGCTTGAGGTAGAAGAGCGAAGGGAGAAAGCTAAGCTTGAAGATGAAAGGGAGAAAGCTAAGCTTGAGGCTGAAGCGGGAGTAGAGAAAGCCAAGATTGAAGCTGAAGCGCAAAGAGTTAAGTTAGAGGCGGAAAAAGATGCAAGAGATGCAGAAGAAAGAATGCTTCAGATGAAGCTTGATGCGGAAGAAAAACAACGTCAACATGACGCAGTAATAGCATCACAGAATGCTCAGAGCAGCCATAGTACTTCCCATGCTAGTAAGTATCCAAAATTGAAGCTTCCTTTCTTCGACGAAAAGAAAAACGATATTGAAGAATATCTGTTAATGTTTGAGAAGCAAGCAGAAGCAAACGATATCCCTGTGGAAAAGCGAGCGACAATTTTAGGAGGTTTCTTAACAAGCAAAGCTGTCAGTGTATATAATAAGATGACTGTTGAAGAATTAAAGAGCTATGAAGGTCTGAAAAGAGCTTTATTGGAGAGGTATGGGCTCACGGAAAGTGGGTACTGTACAAAGTACAAAACTATAACTCCTACGGAAGATGATAATCCCAGAGTTTATTTACAGAGAATTATCGAAGCTCTCAAAAAGTGGTTAACAGCAGCAGAGGTAACACTGACACCTGATGATCTTATCGAATTTTTCTCGGTGGATAAGTATTTGAATACGGTTCCAAAAGAACTCGCAACCTATTTAAGGGAGACGAAGAAGAAAGCACCAGAAGAGATAATAACTTGTTCTGAAGGATACATGCAAGCACATCGTTTGAGGTTCACATCTAGTAGTCACACGCGAAATCACAATCACGTTGATAAAAGCACACATAATAATAATAATTTTAGATCAAAAGGCAATGGTTACTCTACGAATGGTAATCAGAAAAGCAGCAACCAACATGCATCGAGAGCAACTAACAATGAAAGCAGGATCGGAGGTGGGAGTGGCGACAGACAGAACTATCGTCGCAGTAGCAGTGAGCCGAGAGAAGTGCCCACGTGCTTTAAGTGTCAAAGGAGAGGACATCTCTCAAGGGATTGTCCAAGCCCCTCCTTAATTTCAACAATAGTACTTAGGGGAAAATAATCATGGAGACAAAAGAAGAAGACAAAGAGTACTGGGCGCGAGCCTCTGTAACGGCAAACGAAGCCCGAACTACTCAGTGAAGAGCCGAAGCTCCTGAATGAGATAGAGAAGGTGAAAAAATGACGAAACGTCACACCTACCTGTAACGTATGGGACGGTGAATGGCTTTAAAGTCAAAACCCTCCGAGATACTGGATGTAACGTAGTGGTTGTGCGGGAAAAGTTTGTGCCGAAAAGGTGTTATGTTGGAAACAACATGAAAATACGTTTGTTGGACGGTACAGTGATCGAAGCTCCGCTTGCAAAATATCGATGTGGATACCCCTTATTACGTAGGGAGAACAACCGCGGCAGTATTGCCGGAGGTTGTATATGATTTGGTAATCGGGAATGTCAAAGGAGCATTGCCCTTAAGTCAGCCTAATCTCGCTTGGGAGTCGACCGTGTGTCGAGGGCCTCGTAAAAGTAGAGGTCGGGCATAACAGTAGAAGTATGCTGGTCCCCATCGCTGAGAGCGCTGAAGAAGGTTCACAAGAAGAACCTAACCAAACCAATCATAAATTTGGAATGGCAAGTTTGGAGATGAGTGAGTCTTACAGAGGGAAACCGTCAGTGCCACAATCGTTTGACATCAGTAATAAAGATGTCACGCCAACCATGGAACCATCACTAAGTGTGATGACTGGGTGCAAATGTTCACCTGAAAATGAGAACGTTACAGGAAAAGATGAAGTTGAAGCCCCTAAAGATCTATTAATAGATGATGTTGAATGGAGAGTAGAAGAAGCCTTAATGTTACAAGTAACGAATGTTAGAGAGTACGAAGGTCTGATAAAACAGATCGTGCGGAATGAAGATGAATGAGATGGTGAGTGGTGACGATAGACCAGTCACACGCAAAGTTCTGGAGAGAAGGGTGTTGTAGCTGTGGGGAAGGAGATGTAACCCATGGTGAGGGAGTTCAAGAACTAATCAATGAGCGGAAGACTTTTAAAAGTAAACAGAAAGATGCGATGTCTCAAAGAGAGGAAGTTAAAGAGTGTAGTGTAAAGGAAGTTTGCGACGGTATGCCGGAACGCAGGAAGAAGTTGAAGAGTCATCCTCAGTATTATTACTGGGGCAGTCAGAATTCATTGCGTTCAGGATTTAAAGTTGGGAACAAGGAAAGAGCAAGGCTCGCTGAACTGTTCAGTGAGGAGGAAAAGTCATTGTGCAATAATACTTCGATAAAAGAAGTGAAGATGAGACGCCGAGACTGCCACGGAAAAGTGGTACAGTCGGTCAATGATGTTAAATGGCACAATGCAAGGTTTGAAAACGAGGTAGTTAGAGAAGACATCGGCCGCATGGAAAAGGTTTGGATAATAAAAGAAGTTATGTGCGGAGAGGATAAGAGAACACACTGCAGGAGGAGTAAAGGAGGAATGTCAGGAAAAAAGGAGAGATGTAGAACGATTGTAGAAGTGAGGAGTGTGATGATGATAAGGAGTCTCACATGAAGAGTTATCGCATGGTGAAACTATTGTTTGTAAGGAAGATGAGAGGTGGCAGAAAGGGAGAAGAATGTCAAAAGAGACACAGAAAGACAAAGAAATGTGTGATACTATGGAAGAAGTTGGAGAGAAAAGGAGATAACGAAGAAAGAAGAGGGTGTAGGTCTGGAGGAAAGGGTGTAAGAAGAATACTAGTAGTTGTATGTCAAAGGAAAATGCCGGCAAAGATGGTCATAAAGAAAATAAAAGACGAAAGAAACGAAGCTGACTATTTTGTTAAAAATAGATTTGATTATTTTGTGACCCGGCGCAAACACCCGACTACTCTTGTGACTGTGCTTCAAAAGAAAATTTAAGGTTGCCCTAATCCACGTTAGTGGGTGA
>JABUQX010035983.1:22500-24562 GCA_015478945.1 Trachelipus rathkii | reverse complement strand
ATTAAAATTAAATTAATATTATTATTATTATTATTATTATTATTATTATTATTATTATTATTATTATTATTATTATTATTGTTATTATTATTAATAATATTATTATTATTATTATAATAAATTATAACAGGCACTATAATTTATAATTTATACTATAATTATATAATTTCAAATAGAGTACCATATGTAAGTGAATATAATTCATATAATCATACCTATACCCAAAAAACTAAAATATTATTATTTATTATATTATTGTATTATATTATATTTATACACATATACATTATTATTATTATTATTATTATTATTATTATTATTGTTTATTATTTATTATCTTTATTATTATTTATTTTTATTATTACTATTTAGCTTCCTTAGTACAATTATTACTTTTATTTATTATTTCGAGGTTGATTATTTTTATTTCTAATATTTACATATTGTTATTATTATTATTATTATTACATTATTATTTTTAATTTGTCATTTACATTATTTTTCATTCTTATCATTTTTATTATTATTATAAATTTAAGTATATGATTCAGTGTTTTCATATCATTATTATAATTTAATATTATTCTTTGTTATTATTAATACTAGTATTATTATTACTATTTTTTATTACACTGCATTATGGCATTATTATTCAAATTTTGATTCGTTACTTTTCTTATTTAGTAAAAAGAAACTCTTGGAGTAAACCATTTTAAGGATTATTATAATAAGGTTTAAGAGTTATTATTATTATTATTATTATTATTATTATTATTATTATTATTATTATTATTATTATTATTATTATTATTATTATTATTTTAATATTTTAATAATTATTATTATTATTATTATTATTATTATTATTATTATTATTATTATTATTATTATTATTATTATTATTATTATTA
Source organism: Trachelipus rathkii (assembly GCA_015478945.1). Classification (NCBI taxonomy): domain Eukaryota; kingdom Metazoa; phylum Arthropoda; class Malacostraca; order Isopoda; family Trachelipodidae; genus Trachelipus; species Trachelipus rathkii. The sequence continues at coordinate 23,651 of JABUQX010035983.1, read as the reverse complement.
TTATTATTATTATTATTATTATTATTATTATTATTATTATTATTATTATTATTTGCAGTTCAGTTCCAAAATTTAGTAAAGAATTTTTTGCAGTTTTTAAATTCAATCCCTGCATCACTGCATCACTCTACTTCTATACTATGCTTCCAAACTCTAATAGATTATTCGTATTTTGGCGTCGTTTTGTTGTCTAACTCTCTGACCCAAGACTTAAGTTCTATGCTCATTCTAATATTTACTCTACTGGTAAAGTTTGTAACACTTTTTCTTCTATTTCTTCCATTTCATGTGAAGAAAAATACTTTCAAAGTCCTAGTAACGGTTCATGTCGACTTTTGGTTGATTAAAATGTCAATGAGTGTCCCAAATTTTTGTGGATTTCATGTAGGTCTCTGACTTTCCATACCATCAGCAATATATATATATATATATATATATATATATATATATATATATATATATATATATATATATATATAGTATATATATATATATATATATATATATATATATATATATATATATATATATATATCAAAGGCGTGGGGACCATGAAAGCAAGGGAAGCAATGCTTCCCTAGTAAATAAAAGATAATTTCAGAAATTGAAATAATTCAATCTTAAACAATTACATTAATTATTACAATTAATCATTCTATTATATCAATTTTTTTATTTGAATGTTAATACCACATAGTATTGAATGCGTTGTATTATTTACCATTCTTTGGTCAGTTGCGATTTTGGAGAGAGAGAGAGAGAGAGAGAGAGAGAGAGAGAGAGAGAGAGAGAGAGAGAGAGAGAGAGAGAGAGAGAGAGAGAGAGAGAGAGAGAGAGAGAGAGAGAGAGAGAGAGAGCAATGTAATCTGACTCATATCATAAGTAAATGATCATATGATGCTTTTAAGGTAAAAGCATCCTTTTCCTGCTTACTTTTTTTTTTTTTTTTAACAATAAATCATTAAAAATTAGCTTCTTCCTATTCCAAAAGCACATTTTTTCAGCTTAAAATACGAAATTTATTAAAAACATTACAATTTTTTAAAAATATTTTACTTAAAAATTTCATATTTAATTTAGAAAAATAAAACATATCGTATGGTAAATCAACTCTCGAAAGGAAACTTTTGAAATTATATCTTTTTCACATT
>JABUQX010035983.1:0-2500 GCA_015478945.1 Trachelipus rathkii | reverse complement strand
ATTATATAATTTTGTAAGGGCTTTATTAATTAAATTTTCAACTGAATATTGTGGATTGATCACAGTTAATTAAATTTTACTTAATGCTGGCAAATTTCTTCATCAAAAGTATTTCCAAGATGAAAAGGTTGTATGCTCTTAAACTAAATTTTTACGATTAGATTCTTTGTAAAGTCGTGAATAGGATTCCATAGTTTCATATACAGACCATAATCAGTGGGTTTTGACATGCATGCCTGTAGATAATGGCGGTCAGAATTAACATTGATTTTTGATGTCTAAAAAAACAGATAGCATTATTAACCTAAGTTTCGTATGTGAATTTTTAAGCATGACAACTCTTGAATTTTATTGATGAACTGATGTATATGATCGATGTTCCTAAAAATAGTGAGGGTGTCGTCGACATACCTTATGACAAATACGGGGTTAAAATTGTTTGTTTCACGAAGGATTTTGTTTTTCCAGATTGGATATATAGAAGTCAGCAAATGTAGTCCAGTGGTGAACCCATCGGCACTCCATCAGTTTGTAGATAGTATGTTTTCTTTAAATTTTAACACCTTTGTGAGTACAAAAAATTAATAAAAGGTTCTCATATGTTGTTCTGATAGTATCTGGGGGGGGTAGGTTATTTGAGTGATACACTTCGTTAAATTATTATGTCAATCGTATCAAGAACCGGTACATTTATGAACAAAGTTCTACATTCAAAGTGAGGCGAATATATTAGTGGCTTCAAGTTTTAAGTTTGATAATTTACATGATTCATTATTTGATTTAACTATGAAAGAATTATTAAGATATGGTAGAATAATGCTGTTCAGATATTGGGCAATTTCGTGTGTAACCGTTCTGCACATATATATTACAGGTCTCAAAAGTGAATTTTCTACTTTTTATTTGTATTTTAGGCAATCCATATTATAATATATATATATATATATAATATATATATATATATATTATAATATATATATATAATATATTATATAATATATATATATATATATATATATATATATATCTATATATACTAAATATATATATAATATATATCCCATATAAAAATTCAGTTCTTTTAATTTTGTCAGAAATTCTTTTGTTTTTTATTTTAAAGCGATTCTTTTAATGGCTATTTTTATTCTTATTAGCTCATTAAAATATTATGTTATAATTATTATTATTATTATTTATATATTATTATATTATTATATTTATTATTTTATTTTTGAAACTGAAAGTATTAAACTGTTAATTTATAATGGCTGTTTTATAATAAAAACGCAACTTTATGAGCGTTATAAATATCGGTAAACATTTGTTTCCGAAACTGAAAATATATATTTGTTTGTCATGTGTTGCGCCTGCATTTTTATGTCTTTACGTATTTTACCTTATAGCATTTGGAGATTAGATTCATTGGAAAAGTAGTATAGTTTTTTTATCTCAAAAGCAAGGAAAAAAAAATTGTTGAAACAAAAACAATGTTTTACTGTAACTCTGTAAGCCACTAATCTGAGTCAGAGTCGAAAATTTTTGTTTAAGTGGGGTCGGAGTCGAAAATTTTTGTTAAGTGGAGTCGGAGTCGAAAAATTTTTGTTAAAGTGGAGTCGGAGTCGGAGTCGAAAATTTTGTTGAGTGGAGGGTCGGACGTCGGAGTCGGAGTCGAAAATCCAAATTTGATTTTAAGGAGTCGGAGTCGGAGTGGAAAAATTTATTTACGACTCCGCAGCCTGAATTTATTTTTTTATATATGCATCGTTCTAAATATTCCATTTAAGAATAATAAATGTCATTATATAATAATATGACGTGTGCTTTGTAGATTTTCTTTATAAAGATAGGTATATATATTATATATATATATAATATATATATTATATATAATATATATATATATATATATATATATATAGTATATATATATATATATAGTCGAGATGGTGATTGATTGAATTTGGAAGTTGTGAAACAAAGCGTGTATTGGGATTGGAGGAGAGCAACAATAGTACCCTTATATAAGGGTAAGGGGGATAAGGGAACTGTAGGTATTATAGGGAAGTAGTTTATTTGAGTGTTGAGTATTGAATATATATATATATATATATATATATATACCTGGTTATTTTAGTCGAAAGAGTGCGTCGAGTGACTGAAGGAGTCTGATTGGTGAAGAGCAAGGTGCTTTTAGAAGTAGTGGAGGATGTCGTGGATTCAAATCTTTACATATTTGATAATAAGATGAATGCCAGGACTAACGATAATAAGAAGGAGAAGAATAATTGATTTAGGGTTTATGGATTTGCACAACAGGTGTATGATAGGATTAATTAGGGGAAGCTCTAATGGCAGGTGTTTGTGATAGTAGTGGGTGTTGTGATAAGCTTCTGAATGACAATAGTGAATGTGTGTGTGTAAGAATAAATAGAGTCGAAAGTGATTAGTTTAATTATTAATAAGGGGTGAGGAAAGGATGTAGTTATATCTATCTCTCTTA
>JABUQX010035982.1:30000-61814 GCA_015478945.1 Trachelipus rathkii | reverse complement strand
CTCAAATTATTGTTATCCTCGCTTCTAATAGGAACATAGCTTTTGAAAGCGTATACTGCCTTAACTTTTCAATTAAATTTTCAGGTGGTTTAATGCTTACAAAAATTTGATAGAGTATAATAGAATAGGTCTTGGTGCTACGCAACGCAAGTTATAATAAACAATTGGAAGCATTAAGGGCGTTTATAAATTGTATTGAAACAAACCGTTCAGAACATCCACCAATCCACCAATTTGAGTGATTAAATTGTTATAATTCATCCAATCTGCTAAAAACAAATCGACCACATAAACTCAACTTTTCTTCCCTATCTTCCTATTGCTACTTTGTACTAGAAATGAACAAAAGAAACTAAACTTCACACGCGTATTCCTCTAGAAACCAAAAACTTTATCAACTTTTCTAACCTATATCTTGGACGACTATTCAATCGTGCAATTTAGGCCCCTATGAACTAATCACCCTCTTAGATTCCTTTTTTATACTCATAGAGAAATTCGTTTTCTACAAAACTATACTCTTTTCCTACCCCACCTTTTTCCTTTAAAATTAAATCACTACGTTCGAGTCATGTGTATTTAACGACCCAAATAGTTTTACTTTCGTTTGTAAATTACGGTAATCGGAAGTACACTTACCTTAAAGAACAGCCCATGATCTTTGTAGACATTTAGGCCAACTAGCAGTTTGCCCCCCGTCCCAAGTGTTTGCTTCCATTGAATGATCAGTCTTGTTTACTATCTTTAATTCTTGAATCACTATGACTTCTCACATTGCCCTATTTGCAGAAATATAAAGCTACTAGAACCTTATACTGTCGCTTTAGGACAACTTCACCTGATTTCTTTTCAGAAGAAAAAACTTAGGCTTCGATTGCTATGTGAAGAAACCCAAAATTCTAATCCAGCATGTCTATGACTATGTCTTTTAACCTATTCTCACGGTGTGCTTTCACTCTTCTAAGTGTCCAGTTTTAAGAACCCCTCTGATTCACCTTTTGAAGAAACATAACCCCTTTCTTCCTAAATCTTCACTCTGATTCACGTTTTTATTCAAACTTCTTATCTCACGTTGCTTAACCTACATTTCTTCTGTTTTGTTCCCTAAGTTTCAAACTTAAAGAAATTTTTCATTGGAATCAAAGGTACTTAGATCAATCGTAAATCAACATGCACCTTTACACCCGTATTTGTCCCCAGATAAAATTCATTTCCAATAATTGGAGGAGGAAACTTCTGGCACGATTCGTTTATTCATTTCATAGTTCTTGTCATTGCGTATTTCGTTGACGAAATGAGAGTATTCTTCTCGCAAATATGTTGCGCCAAGCACCCATTCAAATGAAGCCATCCCGTTTCAAGGCCATCCCACGTCCTAACGCTAGTATCCAACTCAACTAACACCTGAAGATGTTCCCTCAAATAACCTGGTTCGGATAAGATCTCGACCCAGCTTCCCCCACTCCTATCGAACGTTTGTTCTTTACTCCCAAGACCTCCTATGCCTCTTTCCGTAACAGCTCGAGCTCTATTTACTTCCTCTGAAATCAAGCGACTTATTGAATTAGAAAATCGAAATATTATAATATTAACGATTTTTCCCGGGGAGGGGACCTTTATCGTACGTATAGTACTTTTAGTTCGAAATGTATTCCATCATTTGTAAATTAGATTCAAAAATACGTTCTTAGACGTTTTCTGTGAAATCAAAATCGATCGAAATAGGTCGTTTAGAAAAGATACAAAGGCTTCCCGCCTTCCTCTTGCTCGTAACGACGACGCAATAGAATTCCTGTTTGGGTTTGTATTGCGTGCATTGGAGGATTGTCATTTGCAATCCTACAAGAGCGTCTCAGTCGCTCCTTTGCTTGCTTGGTAAACTGTAGAGTTGAAAGTGAACGCTTGTGCGAGAATTTGGTTCTTTTCACCTCTCTTCTTACTTGTCATTATATTTCTATATTATTATATATATATATATATATATTTATTTTGATTTTTAATTATTTTATATTTTTTATTTATATATATATATATAGTATATATATTATATATTATATATATAATTATATTATCAAAATTTCCTGTTTGTGTCTTGATCAGTTTACTGGCCGGAATTATAAAATATGGTGAATCAGAGATCGACCCCCACTCACAATATATATAAATTATATATATTTATATATTATATTATATATATATATATATATATATATCATATTATATATATATATATATATAATTTATATATATATATTATATATTACATACGTAAAAGAATGATATAATCACATAATCAAGCTATAATTATACTTACAGAACTCTGTATAAAATTTTTTATATTTAAATAAGGAGTCAGCTCCACAATCGAAGCGAAGCTAAAACGTTTATCATTATGGCATTTGTATCTGACCTATAAGAGGTATGTAAAATGTGAATATTCTTTTCAGTGTATCATGAATATGTATCCTAATTAACCATTATGTAATTATTAAATGGAAACCTGCATTTGTTGTAGCAGCATTTGCCACCAGGGTAAAATATTTTAGATGGAATAGGCATCAGCTTAAAATATTTAGAACAAAATCATATCTATGAAAGAATCTATTGGTTTTTGTATGTATGTTTTATGTTTATGAATGCTAATCTTTCGACGAAGAGCTTTTCAAGCAAATATGTATTTCATTAGTAATTATTAATACTTTCATTTAATTCCAGCAATTAGATTTCTTTTTATGTATTTTTATTATCAAAAGTTTATTACCCCTAGGTGTTCTTTATATGGATCTAGTTTTGTGCTTTGAGTTTGTTTGTTAAAAGTCCCACATTGGGCGAAAATAAAGTAGTATCACTAGAAGACGTTGATGTAATTGCCGCCTCAAACCTGAATACAAAAAAGATAATCAAGAATACATACATTATATATATATATATATATATATATATATAAATTATATATATATATATTAATATATATATATATATTTATTATTTTATATATATATATATATATATATATATATAGTATAGGTTATAGTATATTATTATATTTATTATATATATTTATATATATATATATATTATATATATAGTATTATATATTATTATATATATATATATATATTTAATATTATATATAGTATATATATATAGTATATCTATATATATATATATATATGATATATATATTATATAATATACTATATATGATCTTTATATATACTTATATTATATATATATATATATTTAGTATAATATTATATTATATATATATATATATATAGTTATTATATATATATATATAAGTTATTATATATATATTTATATATATATATATTATATATATATATATCATATATTTATATATATATATTATATATAGTATATATATATATATATATATATATTATAATGTAGCACTCCATTACACTTTGTTAAAAATTTTAATTTTATGTTGCTTCTGCTAAGATTTGCGCGAGCAAAATTTTAGCATAAGCTCGAACATAAATATAAAAACTCGTCCTTTTGGGATACTCTTCAGCCAGTCAGATAAAGTCAGATAAAATTAACAATTAAGAATCAGAAGTAATAAATTCACTAAAGACTACTCTCTTCCAGAATCTCCCGGCGAAGAGAGATTAAATTTTCAAGGAAAGGGCTTGTCGACTTGAATTTCGATACAAATTTCGCTAAACGAAGAGTCAGGAGGCAAATTGATGGAAAACGCATGGAAAAGGCTGTTGACTACCAAGTTCGCCTACGAAGAGCTGAGAGTTATCTCAAAGGACTTGTTGTTACTTTTTCTTTAATTGATATTTTTACTTTATGTTTGAAAATCATTTATACAAAATATGGATTTCTAAATTACCATCCTCTTATTTAGGGTGGCTTGTTCATAAAATAAGCCACCAACGTTAGCAAGTACGACCCCATACTAGTAATATATATAATATATATATTATTTAATATTATTATATTATATATATATAGTTATATAGTATATATATATATTAGTATATATTATATATATATATATTATATATATAATATATATATGCGAATGTAGTAGTGCTGAGGGTCGTCTCACGCCCAAATTTTTATTAAAATCACAAGGATATTCTCTACGAAAAATAGTAATGGAAGAATAATTGAAACAAAATCTGTCGCTCTCTTTTAGGATTTAGGAAAAAAAGGTACAACCTCTCAAGTGTTAAAAATCCCATAGGATTTTGTTTTATAATTTTTTTTTATAAATCACAGGATTATTAATCTATAAAAAATAATAATGAAGATGAAAAAAACGAGAAATGATATAAGTCTTTAGTAAAAAGTTACTCTCTCAAAATTTTAAAATGAATGAGTCACAGGAGATTTTACTCTCATCAGCGGGATGATTCGAATATTGGACACCGCGTTCGCAGTGTTAAGCTATGATCCGTGGTAAATGCTCTAACCACTAGGCTCCACGCTTCCCAAAAGAACGCTGTTCCAAGCGATAATTTTAAAGCTTCCCGATTTTCTCATTCCCATAATGCTTTCTTATAAAAAAATTTAGTGGCCCTTGTGCTCATTTTAGGGCCAATCCTAGTTTCCGGTTATGCATAAGATTTGTTAAGTATTACATAGATTTTCCCTGTGTATACCTAACAAAAACTCTATACGGTGACGCTGAACTAGAGTTTTGAAATAAAAATTACATTTTAATAAATTTTTTTCCCCCCAGCTTCTGAAAATACTCTCGCACCAGACTAATATTTTTGAGCAAATATTTTAACATGCTTGTTTTTTTTTTTTTAGTTAATGGAAACCTTATGAAGAGTTATGAACGTATAAGGAATGAATGTCTCTCCATTCAGTTAACGTTGTGTATATATAAGGATGTTAATTATGTTTGTGAATGTTTATTGACGCACATGTGGTGTAGTTGTTTATCTGGAATTCGCGAAAGGTGATACCCTAACTCATTTCGCCACACTGCTTATGAGGTGGACATATTTATTATAAAAGGACTAATGGATCTATGAGTATGGCTTATGGTTTTTACGGATGAGGTGGTATGTTATTAAATACTATTTTTTTGTGATTATAGAAAGTTAGGAAAAATACTATGGTCTATGTGAGTTATTAATAATTATTTTATAGAGATTATATATATTTATATTATTAATTATAATTATTATATTAATTATAATAATTTATATTATATTTATATTTAGTATGTTATATATTAAATATCTATTTTGTTTGATATTGTTTATAATAAGGTGGTGGAAAGTTAAAATAAGGAAGTTCATTAAGAACATTTTTTTTTACGTTATTTAAAGTTTTCATTTCAAATATATTATGTGTACCCTAAAAGTTACATCGGTCTTTTTTGCATTTCTCAACGACGGAAATATTTTTAGTTCTTTTTTGTTTTTTTCACCTTTATAAGGAGAGGCTCTCGAGCCGTCGGGGGTGACGAAGTCTCCCTCACCCTCTCTCGATCGTATCTCTACCGGTGAGAGAGTTAGACCCGAACTCCTGCATCTTTGCTATTTACCTTTATGATCCTACGTACTGACCAACCCATAGTTAATTCCTTATAGTTTATTTAAAATAATGACTAGTAATTACCTCCATTTAACTTATATGGTGTGATTACTTTAAAACTAAGTGTGGAAATCCAGTTATGGGTTAAATAACCGCAAAGATTGACGCAGGAGTCTAGGTGAGTTCTCTCATGACCTTCCCGTTGGATTACAACGTCTGTCGAGCCCTACTATAATGGTGAGTGGAATAATAATATTATTCAGTTAAATAATGGCTCAAATTAAAAAAAAAACGATGCTTTCTAACAGGGCTTTTCATGTTCTACATATATTTAGTAAACTATTAAAATCTAAATATATAAAGATATTCTTTAAATAAAGTCTATAGATTTTCTTTTATATTTATATAGCAACTTCACCTATATATTGTTTATCTTATTTCAAAACAATTTTAATAAGTGTTATAATAATATATAATATTTGAAGCAAAAAAGATACATTAGGTATATGAATTCAAAAATTGAAGTATATGAAAAACTAACTTCTATCATTGTCAGTGGAGGAGTAACAAACATAAAAAGACTTCCATATATTAGACCTTGGAGTTGCTCCTCCTCTTTGTGAAGCTTTTATCTCTTAAAAAATGCTACCTTTTATAATTAAATAATTTAAAATCAGTACGTAAGTTGTTACGTCTTCTGCAATTGGCAGAGAGCTTTTATTCTTCTAATATATATTCCTATTCAAAGCTAATTGATTAAATTATATATATATATTATATATTATATATATTATATATATATACTATATATATATATATATTATTTAATACTATATAATATATTATATTAATTTATATATATATATAAGTGATATATATTATTAGAAATTATAACTATATATATGTCCATCCCTAATCTAGATATTTAATACGTAAATTATATATATATATAATATAATATAATATAATATATATATATATATAATATATATTTATATATATAATATATATATTATATATTATATTATTATATTTAATATATATATATTATATTATTTATATATATATTATTTATATATATATATATATATATATATATATATATATATATATATATATATTAATATATAATATATATATATATTATTAATACTATAATATTAATAATTTTATATATTATATATTTTATTATATATATATATATATTATATTATATATATTATATATATGATAATATAGTATATATATAGTTATAGTATAATATATATATTATTAATATATTAATTATTATTTATATATTATTATATATACTGTATATATATATTTATATCATATTATTAATATTATATATATATATTATATATATATATATATATATATTATATAATTATACTTATATATATATAATATTGGCAGAGTAAAGAAAACTTATAGGGGTGAAACATCCTTGGAAAAAAAAATTTCTTATTTTAAATATCAAGATATAATATTTTCGATAACCTAACGCTGCTACTTCTCCTTCCGCAATGCTGCACCCACTCGAAACCACGCACTGCCGAGGACGAGCCGATATATAAGGAAGGGAGAATTTTAGCAAGACGGACGGTTATAATAACGATGTGGAGTAAAAATTTACCATCCACTAAAAAACGATCTCGAGGAATAGTTATGATACGCTGTTTTACAATATACTTCGGATAAATTCACGAATGGCTGCCACACGATCTCAAGGGGGGGACGTATACCTTCGCAGAGGATCGTATGTCCGAGAAGAAAAGTTAGGGTACTTGGAAACTTCCGAATTCACATTTTGGAAGAGTTGACACATAAACCAAATTCCTTAGTCTCTTGGAAAAAACTTGCCCTATAATACTGAGATGTGTAAATAATGTATGTTCCTCCGGAGAGGGCGACTGGCTATCAATTAAGTTTACGTCTATATCAGGCGAAAACGAAAGGTCGTTAATACTGAGTCTTAAGATGAAGACGTTGGATTAATGATTATGTAACTAGCATATTATCGTAAACCGATATAATGAGCGTTCGAAGAATAATTCGTAAAGTTCCGAAAGGAGTGAATTAATGCAGTCTGTGCAAATGTTACGTCCGGCTGTAACGGAAATCTGGAAAAAATGCCGAGACAGGTCAAACTTTGAGAGGATAAAAGAATTTAAGTATTAACAATCCATACGAGTGAGTGTGGGATGTGATTCTTCAAGTTTAGTCTTCCATGATCATATATATAATACGATTTATTCACGGTATAACGGCGTTGATTGCGTATTTAGCAGCGATAGTCGCGCCTTGTTGGGCGATAGTCTCCATTTATGGTTTGACTTACATATGTAAGGGAGAAGCTGATAATCAGCTTGGGTAATTGAGATCGGGATGATTTTGACCTTCAAGAGCAGATTTCGAAAACATCTAGCGTTTGCTGCTTGAGGTGAGTGTGAGTCATTGTATTTGGCAAACGTTCGAGCGTTGAGAGGAGATGGAGGTCTGTCCGTAAAGTTTTCAATTTGTTTTGTATATTAAATTGTGTTGGAGGGGGAGGTTTCTGACCCTCAGTGAATCTGTTATCTACTTCGTCGATTCACCATTGAATAGTTGATAGAATTGTGTATACCGTAGACCCTGTGAAGGATAACAGGTGTATGAGAGAAGCATGGTATGATGTGAGAGAATTTCTCAAGGTAGTGATATATACCATCCGGTATTTGTCTCTCTATAATTTCTGTTGTTGCCTTTTGTATTCTCAATGCAGAGTGGAGAGAGGTTAACCTAGAAATAGCCAAATAGATATATGAGAGCGGCGATAAAAGCAATAGAATGATACATAAAAGTCTCGGAATAAATAATTGAAAAATGCTCATATTAAACAAAATAACCATATTAGATAGCGGTTTTATGATATTTACATGGTCTACGAAGTGGCAATTAGGTGTTTATGTGTGAACAGGATAAATGTTTACTTATATGCATGCCATCGCTCAACATAATTGTCACAAAGAGTGAACGTCGTGTCTGGAATCTGTGATACAGAGTTCGTTTGCATACCGTAACATAGACGGAAAATTCTCGCTAAGTGAATAAACTATTATAGATCGATAATTAGTGAACTTATAAGTAGCTCGTGTGATGTCTCTGGCGGTGCAGGGCCTTCATCGAAAGGTGGTGACAAGTCATCTGGCGCGTTGTATGTGGGTGTATAGTGGGGGTAATATTTTCCCCAGTCCCCAAGCGGGTTTACGCGTTGCTCGCAAAGCTATGGCTCTCTCTACCCCTGACAATGGTTATTAAGTGTGATCGTTTTTGTGTTAACTCTTAGTGTCATAGAAATTAATGGTGAAGCTCCATCTCGGTATATATTCTACTCGATAGATAGCATAAGTTTTGGGTTGTATATCGGTTCGCCATAAATGCTATTAAAGAACAAAGCATAGTCTCCGAGTAGTGTATACGTCTTTTATTTATAGGAAACTCACCCTACTCAGCTCCGCAAATTATGACGCAGCCCTCTCTAAGGTGTATATGTGGTGACTCTAATATTATTATCCCAGTATCCATTGCAAATGTGAGGACGTTAAAGAACATGATGATCATAGTGACTATATGTTCGTGTCTTCCTCGATATTTTTATTTCAGTATATGTTGAAATAAAGGTACCTCACTGGAGCTTTGGTAATGTGTGAAGCGGAATACTGAATAACCATAGTGTCCTAAGACATGTGCTACCAAATATGTGAGGGCATCGGTGCGATATGTTGAACGCGATATGTGCGCATTGTACGACAGTTTCGTCAGCGTCTCTATAGTGTGCTCAGATTATAAAGGTGTAATCTCCTTGCTTATATCTTCTAAGTGTCCAATTTCTGTTTCTACTTCATAAGCTAGTTATGTTCAACAAGCATGCTTGAAATTGTAGTTTGTGACTCTCAATTATAGTGGTAAAATCAGGAATTAAATATATATATTGAATGAATCTATGTGTGAGAAGGAAGGTATATACTGGGATAGGTTACTAAGGGTAGTAGTTTTTAGCGTAATATAGTGTCGCTATGATGGTGTGAGAGGATAGAGATGAGGTTATACTTAGTTTGTTGATAGGATTAAGGAATTTATATAGATGTTATAGATCGAGGTATGATTAAATTATAATGTGTGATAAGTGTGGTGGTATAAGTGAGAATTAGGATATGTAAGAGGTAGTAGTACCTAGTGAAGAGATCTAGGGTAAGGAGTATGTAGTATAGGTAATATTATAGAACCTATAAGTTTAGAGGATCTCGAGACGCGCAGATAGATGGGAAGTGTGTAATGGAGAGCAGTGATAAGAGAATGCTCCTAGTATTAATAGATGGCAGACAACGTGTATGTATACGTTGTGTATTATTGCATGCAGCGCGTGAGACTCTCTCAGAATTAGAGTGTGAATAGTAAAGATTAGTACTTATAGAGTAATGATCCTGGCATATACCCTCATATCTGTAGATGTAGAATGTTAAAAAAGATTATGAAGTTCAGGTGATGCGTCGTGTTTAGCGGCTGTATTCTCTCTCAGCTGTGTATGGTTCTCTATCTGTCGGAGAGATTGGAGAGAAACTGTGTATCTGTAGTTACATATACAAGATTTGGCAGATTGTGCACAGTTTTTCTTAAGGTTCTCCCGAAAGGAAATGAGATGGTGTAACACCTTAAGTACTCCTAACATGGAGCGTGGATGTCTCGTAAAGGATGGTGTGCTCTGTAAATACTATGTAGTTAATGGGTATTTCAGAAAATAGTACAGACTCCTTTGTTATTGGTCTCGGAAGAGTTTCGCTCTAGTGCAAATTATTACTATGATTGCATAATATATAGTATAGCTGAGTTCTTAGCATATAGTGAATCAGTTGGTGAGGATATCTACCGTATGCTAGATAAACTCGCGATGGTATGTCAGTCTCTGCAGGAGAAGGTTTCTGTAGTGTAAGAGAGATGTGCGCACTATAAAATATTGTAAGTATAGACAGATTAGTAGCGATAAGCATGTAGTGAGAGGGCTCCAGAGATAAGATATAATATGTGCAGAGGAAAGATTCAACATATTCATGATAATAGGAATCTATTGATGGCAAATCGATTATCTCCTAATAAGATGTGTAGCCACAGTCAAAAAGCTTTTTTTACTTTTGTTCGCATTAGGTGTTTCTCCCAGCCTGGTTTAATAAGTTCTCTATGAGTGCTTTTAAGTTATGTATAAGCTGTTAAGGGCTGGTTATGGTGGAATATTGTAAGGAGGGTTAATAACGTTCTTTTTACATAGTCTCTCGCTTTTAGTTAAAAACGTGAATCTGGTAATATTATATTAAGTATGTAATGAGGGCCCTCGAATTATTGTGTGCAGTTTCTAGTAGTGGTTGTTTCTCGAGCTGTGTAAGAAGCTCGTATGCTCAGTGACGTTTAAATAGTTGTGAAGATCCAAGTTCATTTGTAATGATACTTACCGATGAGTGATAATATACGACTATAAATGGAATGATCCCTGTATACTGAAGGAGTATACTGTTGTGTGAGTAAAATTTACTATTGGATGTACATGTATCAGTAGATATTGCAGTGCGTCATGAGATAGGGGACGATGTTTTTAGTTAATGAATAAAATTCGACGTTAGTGTATAAATAAAAATAAATTTTGAAACAATTTTAATTATTATAAATCTAATATATAAATATTAAGAATAATTATAGCCTAAGATGCGATTTTTGCACTACGTCATTTTAAAATCAGAGATAAAATAGTTGTGTGCAGATAAACCAAAAAATAGTAACTTAAATATACTAGCTAAAGATAAGGTATTATTAATACATAAATGTAGATGACTCAAAATTAAGATAATTTATAATTATGTATATATTAAATAGATATTTTATGGGCCAAATGATTTAATAATATTAATTGTAAATGGTAAATTTAGGGCCAGAAAATCTCGGGTATTATATCCTTGATTAATATTTCTAAAAACAAGAAATATTAAATCATATAAATTTATTTTAACCAATATTTTTATAATTAATTATATAAATAATTTTTTTTTAAAGTATTATGGATATTAAGCTTCTATAATGTGGCATCACGTGTGTGTCCTTTGTTGTAGAGATGCCGGGATAGACGACGGCAAAAGTTTCCAGGTAAGGACATCACAAGAGTGAAGGTAGTCACTCTAAAATTATTACTCGATTGTGAGGTGGTACGTAATAATAAAGATGAAGGATAAGGGCATTTAAATACAGAAAAGGGTGATAGAGGATAGTCTAGATATATATTAGAAGCAATACGATGAATGTGCGAGAATGACTTAATAGAATTGAGAAATAGGAACATAAGTATGAGTAGTGAAGAGAGAGATAGAGAGTTTATGCATTATATAGTGAAACAAAATTTTGGAAATCATTTAATAAACAATTTGAAATGAAATTGCTAATTTTGAATAATAATAGAATATAATTAATAATTAAATAATAAAATAATAGTTAAGATTAATTAGTTGACATTGTGATTAATAATAAAATATTTATAAATTATACGTGAGTTATACTAATGAAAATCGGAATACGTTGTCCGCTTTTATATGTTCAGAGGAGGAACAAAGTTATGTTCGAGATAAGGTATCGGCTAAAGACTAAGAGTGAACGTGAATATGAGCTAATGTGTATAGAGATACGTCAGAAATGATGAAATAGTGTATTTAGGTAAAAAAAAAAAAGATAAGATAATATATAATATATGAAAAATTAAAGTATATATAAGTGACTTATTATAATAATAATATTCATATAAATTATTAATAATTATATAGTTTAAATACACTAGATAGATGAAAGGATGAGGCCTTGAATATTTAGATTTGATTATCTCCTTCTCCTTAGATAGATAATATATATATTATATAATATGTTAATCATTATTTTTTTTTACAATTATATGATAAAATGAGCAACTTTTCTCCCTTTAAGAAGTGGAAATTTGTTAAAGAGCCTACTTCGACCTATACTCTCGAAAAGGCAGCCAGAAAATGAGTGGGGAGACTTCCCGAAAATTTTTTTTACCGCATTCTCTCTCAAGGCAAATAACAACGCGTGTGTACAAATGTCGTGTAGAGCAAAGTATAAATACATAGTATATATTTTGTTGTATGTCTCTATCCATACATCTTAGAGTGTAGAATGGATATCCCTATATACTAGCCAAATCGATAGTCCAATAAGAGAAGGGTTCATCTCGCGGCACTTCTCAGCTGTATGAGAACAAACAGGGGACTCACTCTTCCACTCTAATCTCAGGGCACGCTCTCGTCCAGGCCACGCTTGTTCGAGCGTCTAAGTATATAATAGATTGACAACAGGAGAAATTCAAGATATTGTACCAAATAAGTCATATCTGTATCTGTATTCCACTTGAAGAAGTACTCCTCTCATATCAATAGATAAAATAGAAAAAAGCAACAAGAGAAGGTAATAGTACAGTTACATTGCATAGAGTCAAATAACATTTTGGTTAATAACTTATTTATATGTAACTGTGGAGATGCGTTACTTTTAGATTGAATAGAGAATACGTATAATGTACTGCTTGGACTCGAGTGTTAGCAAACGTATTATGTGTGTAGTAGTGCACAAGCCTAGAACTAGTTTCCGATATTTTTGTTCTATGTAAAAAATTTACGATTTATATATAATTTAATGTGATCATAAGTCTTTCACCCTATTATATGTAAGGAAAATTATATCATACGTTTTAAGTGTGTGAAGTTCTTGATGTCTAGTCGACTTTATAACCAATTCTTTCCGTCTGCTATGTGATATGTATGTGTGTGAATTTTTCTCTGGACTAAAATAATGGTGAGTTTTATGTCTGATTATGGTATATATAGATGGAGAATCGTGATCAGGAGCTAATTTATAGTACGAGTATAGTAATTATATGTTACGTTGTGAGACTAGAGAGAGGGTAGTAAATAGATCTTTGCTAGTGTGTTACATTGGTCAGTAGAAGATGGTTATCGGGTAAACACGTATTTTACAGATTTAGAGAGGTCTATATACTTCTTCTGGTTAAGTTGTCGTCGTTTTTTGATGAAGTCTTAAGCTCAGCAGTTTGGTGGTGTTTGTGATAAAATTTGTGGTGAGATAGTGTCAGCTTTATCAGAGAGAGTATATATGCGTGTCTGAGTTTAGTATAACTGCCGAAGTATGTGTTTGACTAAGTGATAGATGCTTCTAAGTAATAGCCTATGATGCTTACAGCTGCTCTCGTTTAAACGCAATGTGATCGCATAGATAAAATGAGTGGAGATCTCGATACTAGCTATGGATGGATGGCCACATGACTGATATGAGGTCAGGTATATGTGACTATCTCGTGACAGAGTCTTACTCATCGTCTTACTCGAGTATATCAAATATCTTCTTTCTCGTCTCCTAAGTGGATTTAAAGACGTGTAGCATGCTCTTCGCCTAGCTTAATGTCTCTGACCTCAAAATCTATTAAATGTATAGAGTTTAGAGTTAGAGTATTTATATAGCTCCTGATATAATAGCTTAAGGAGTCGATGAGTGATATTAGTCTTCTCTTGTCGATCAATCTGTCTTCTCGTGCTGTGTAATTGAGGGATGGATATATGAGATGATATATATATTTTTTAATACTTTAGGATTTTGTGTGATGGTTGTGGTGTGTATTTGGTGGACTCTCTCGCTTATATGTACTTGACTATACAATGCATAAGTAAATTTTTTTTTCATTCCGGATAGATTGTGTAGTATAGGGAATTTACGATATTGTCCTGAAAAATGTTATTCATTTTTCTCTGAACCGTTCTCTATCTACCTCTTACTAGTGATGTTAGATGTCCTAGTCATGCCGATGTGACAAAGATTTAGTAGGTGAAGTTGTTTCTATTAGTTCCATCATAGACTATAATGAATTTCCTCACTCTGACGACTCACGTCTCCTCTCGCTCACATATCTCTCGAGGTGAGTGTGCTGTGTGTCTCGGGCTTTTTCAAATGATATATAAGTGGCGACTAATCTCATAGTCTTTATCGTATTTAGGGAGAGAAGTGAGAATGGATATATTTATTTGTAGACGCTTGTATTGTGTATCTATTATATCAATGGTTACGTATAGAATAGAAGTATAAGATAAATGATTGATCCCACTTATTCTCCTGTGTTCTTGTTGTATGACCTGTATATTTTAACTCCACAGTTAGTCGTCTCAGGGTATAACTCTAGAGGTAGGTGTACTCCACACTTCGCGCTACGTTGTGTGCTGTATGGAGTTCACTTTAGAGTACTGAGTATTCCGACATCTGTATTAATAAGTATAAGCGACTTGAAATCTAGAGAGTCTGCTGTATATAAGTGTAGTAATTTAAGTCTCGTGAATGATATTAGGTGCTCATCGGTGATATGCTCTATTATCATGTGCGAGGAGAATGTGATACGTGATAATCATTTACAGGATATATTTAGAGTTGAAGTTCTATGAGTGGAGTGGTATAAATGGACGAGAGTGCATTAGTATACGTATGATTGAGATAGAGTTACCTCTCTGGTGCTAGTTGCTCTTCAAGTAGTAGTATATTCCACTCTCTCTGCAGGTCATATCCTCTCTCATATCAATTATATCTTAAGTGGTTAATTATTACTTTGCATGACTATTTATTTTCGTATCATCCTGTCAATCTAATCATCACTCGACTTACAGTGTGAGGTGAATACGTGATATAAACAACGCTAATTCTACGTGACTCTCTTTTAATGACATATAAGCATAGCTATTTACTTCAGATAATAGTCTCTAATCTGCTTACAATCGCTTATCGTGCCTGCTCGCTAGGTGACATTATACTGTCGGCTATTCTGACATATAGCCTCAAGCTCGTGGCAGCAGTGCTCATTACCTTGACGATACTGCTCGTCATGTTCCTCTACCCGCTGTATCTAGATTCGTACCTCGTGTCTCTGTCACTCATACAGTGCCATTAAAATTTCCTGTACGTTCAATCTATCTTATACTTTATGTTCATATCTTGGTGTACGTCTCTCTATATAATACATAGTATTATTAAGTATCTTCATTAATTTGTTGTCCGATTAGGTTTTATGCTAGGTTAAATCACTTCCTAACAATTTGGCAATCTCTAAACTCGACTTAGAGTGTATGAATACTAAGGATAAACATTAGATCCACCTCGTGAGTGTAATTTATGTATATCATCAGGAAATGGCATCATATGTCTATCGGAGAGTTGCAGCAAGCTATTAGTTTACTATAATCTCTCTGACGCACTTTCTCTTTGTGTTCATGATACGATGAATAGGGTGTCTGGCCCTCACACATATCACTTGTTCAGTATATTAATTTAATATATAATAATAATAATAATAATGATAATAGATATATTTTATATTTTTTAAAATTTTAAATATTAATAAATTACAAATTATTGAATAAACTGTTATACAAATAATAAAAGAGAATACTAAAATATAATATATTAATAAATTTAATAATAATTAAATTAATTAATAATATAGTTTAATATTATATCTATTATAATTAGTGTTGTTCATTAAGTAAATATAACTTACTTAACTTAGTCATAATATTTGTTTAAATTAAATTCTTATAACGAGGAAAAAGTTTGTATAAATTATTTGGAGTCTCAAATATAATTTTAATTAATATTAAATAATTTATTTTGTTGGTATCTTCTCCTTTTTTGCATTTTTTTAAATAATTTGAAGTTCTGTAAAATTTTGATATGTATATCAAAGCTAATCATATTTAGCATCTAGATTTTATTATTATTTTCAGTTATTTATATATTTATGTAATATACTGTACTGGTATATAGTAATTATTAATTAATTATAATTTATTGTTTAAGAAATTTATTATAAATTATATTTATATTATATATTATATTAGAGTTTTCGGATCTATTTTTTATTTTAATTTTCAATTCATTATTAAATTAATATTATCTCATTTTTTAATCTTTTTTTAAATTATGTCGTAGAAATTAATATTGTTTTTATTATTTATTTAATATTATATTAATTAAATATATGTACTCTATATTATTAATTCTGAAGAATAACTATTTCAAGAATCAAAAATAAATGTGAAATATATAATTAAATAAATTAATAATTTCATTATTGCTAATTTAATGCATATTATTTTCATTTCAATTATTGGATTATTATTTTAACTTATTATTTATTTATATACAAAAATATTTGTTTTTATTATGTTTTTATTATTATCTGTATTAATATTATTAATTACATTTAACCCTGTCAAAATTATGCAAATTTTTAAAATAAAAGATTTTTCTATCAAAGATTGTTATTTTGAAACTGTGAGTATGTTATGGAATAGCAATATACAAGCGTGTTATTTTCAGCATTTTGCTAAGGATTTTGTGCAATATATTAATATTATTATCATCATTATTATTGAAATTTCTTTAATAATAATGTTAAAATATTAATTATTTAAAATAATAATTATAAATTAAATTATTAAAAATAAATCTAGTCAAAAGTATTAAAAATTTAATATTTGTAATTTTTTTTTATACAATGCTTTTTTTATTTAATTGAATATATTTAAATTTATATAATTATAAAATGAATTAAAAAATATAAATTTACGAAATAATAAATATGATATTGTATTATAATTTTTATATCACTTAATACTTTCTTATAATTTAAATTAATTATTATGTCAAAATAATTATTACATGCAAAATAAACATATACATAGATTGTTTTGTATTATTATTATTTAATTATATTATTATATTTATTATTATTATTATTATTTTATAGTTATTAATTATATATTATGTATTATTATTATTATTATTTATTATTATTATATTATTATTATATACTACATTATTATTAATATTATATTATTTATTATTTATATTATAATATATTTAACAATTTTATTATTATTTATATAATTTTATTCAATATAATTTAAAATTGCTTAATCTTGTTATTTATTATATATGATTAATTAATATATATTATATTATTATATACATATATATTATTTATTCAACAACTTTTCATCTTATTTAATATTAAATTCCAATTATTTACTTATTAATTATTATTATATATATATTATAGTATATGTTATTATATAAGATTTAATCATTTTATAATTATTATTATTATTTATAAATATAAATATTATTTATAATTTTCTTATTGATTTTTTAAAATTTTGTAATGGGAAGATTTGAAAAAATTTCTCTAATCATTTTATATTTATATTATTATATTAATATTTAAATTTAATTATATTTATTATTATAATTAAATATTATATTATTATTATTATTATTATATTATTATTTATTTAATATTTAATTAATATTAATAGTATTTAGATATTATTATATTATTATATTATTATTATTATTATTATTAATTATATTATTTAATTTATTATATTATTATATTATTTATTTATATAATTATTATTATTATTATATATTGTATATTTACTCATAATATATAATAATTTAATTATATTTAATATATTTATTATTATTATTATTGATTTAATATTATAATTATTATATTATATTATATATAATTTAATATATTATTATTTAATATTTATTATTTAATTAATTAATTATTATTTATTTAATTACTTGTCTTATTATTATTATATCCTTCAAGGCTTTAATTAATATATATTATTAAGTGTTAAAATTAAACTGATTAATTCGTACGTATTTACAATATTTAGTTTCTTATTCATTTACTATATTTATATTACTCTAAACTCAACTTGAAAATTTACTTATTCTCTCATTTTTTATTTTTAATAATTTATATATATAGTTATTATGTATAATATGTAAATATGATAAGCATATTAATAGAACAGTTCATATTTTATATAGAATTTTATTTATTTATAACAATATATTTATTTAATGTGTATTTTTTTAATATATCAGTGGTAAGATCTAATGAACATAGTATAATTGTCTACATTCTCAAAGATAATTTATTTTAGTGTATTTATTTTGTTTATCACGAAAAAATTTAGTGATTTTCTTATCAGGGTTTCGATAAGAGTGTCTTGCGTATTACTTTTTCCCCAATTCAAAATAGTTAAAAAAAATCGAAAGTCTTAAAAATTTTGAATTTAGAATCTAATCTGAAAAACTCTTAAGTGTTTCAATTCTTAATTTACAATTCAATTTCTGTATTTCACGGTGGTCGAGTCTGTGAGCTCATGGCCAACTACCATAGCTTTGTGATATCGATACTTATCTTAATACTTAATGCTCTAGTTACTTTCTTAATTAATATATAATAATATAATATTATATTTATTTCAGTGATTTGAAATTATTTTTTATATTATATAGATTTTATATATATACTCCTATACTCATATAACTATATATATATAATTATATATAAGTATACTAGATTTTATTTAAAAAATAAGATTTATTATTTTAAAAATATAAACATTTTATTTAAAAATTATATTCTTACATTGTTAAAGTTCCTTATACAAAATCATTCGTTGTTTTGTTTTTTTAGTATTGTTTAAGGTTTTCAATATAATTTAGTATATTTATTTTAATAAAGTTTTAGTATTCAGGTCATATTTTTTGTGAATGTAATTTTCCATTGTAACTTATTTAATTTTAATATTGTTATTTCATAAAATATTTTGATCTCTAAGAATCTCTTAATTATTATCTCTATAATAGCATGGGACTATCTACATATCACAGTCATACTAGGTTCTATAGTTAAATAATATTTTGTGTAATCTATTGTTAAAATTGCACAATGTATAAGTTACTATAATTAACTAATATAAATATAATCTAAAATAATTATATGTTAGAGAAAGTGATAGTATATAGTAGAGAGATAATAAATATATTAAATATATTTTTAAATAGTTATTCTATCAGAAATTTTTTTATTAATAAAATTATTCTTAAATTTAATATGATTAAATATTAACAGGAATAACAACCTTATTTATAATAGTGCATAGTTTGATTAAGCTGTCAAATTCGATATTGCTGGTGACAAAATACATACAATTTACTTTTCTCTCGATCATTTTTTAGGTTTTTTCCTTAGCTTTTCTACTTTAACAAATAGTAGAAAGATGTAACATCTTTTATTCAAATATAAATTGAAAACATATTATAATACATGATTCTTATTTTAAACTTTATGACAAGTTATGTTGTGTCTATTTTTGATCTGAGACTTAGGTCTTTGCAATTAATTTTTCTTAGATTAAACTTAATAAGTTATGGTTGATCTTTGTTATTAGGTATTCATCCCTATAAATCATATAAGGGTTATCTCTTTACTCATTTATTATAAATAATCTTTAAATAGTTATTAATTATAATAACAAATTAATCATAATTTACAAATATGAAGTAGTAAATCAATATTTAGTCAATTTAACTCTTAATTTTATTTTAAAATTGTGTTGAAAAATTTCTTATAATAATTGAATTTATTAATTGGTATACTGATATTCTATACTCTGTCTTATGTAGTGTTGTTGTATTTATTAATGTATTATTTAAAAGTGAGTGATGATTTATGTGAATATTTCCTTATTATCTGAGATTCTTATCACTTTAGCTATTGTGAATATATCTACTAAGCCTCCGTTCCATTACCAGGTTCTGCTTCGATTATTTGTGTAAGTCATATGACTTTTTCATGCTTCTTTCTTTAGTTTATATATATATAGTATAGGTCACTTAAATAAGCTGAGTGAGCGCAGTCACATAATTTTATTTATGTATTAAATAGATAAATAAATATAAATATATCTTTATTTATACATATATAACAATAGACAGAAACTTATTTATTTATTGAATTACATATAGTGATTGTAGTTAATAATGTGGTCTATATTATTATATTGTAATTTGTTGATGCTGTAATACCTTCCATCTCTTTTCATCTCTGAATTTTTTTATATAATTATAATATTATTTAGTACACATTAAATAAAATAATTAGTTAATAGTATAATAAAAATATAAATATCTAATATATTATATATTTCACGCAACATGTATTTATTATTAATTTATTTAAAATAATCTAGTTTTATTTCATAAGCTGCATTGATATAATACTCATCTCCTCTCAATTTACCTCTTATATTGCTATTGTTGCTGTATCTTTGTTGATTTGTATATAGATTTTCAGCTCAATATTACATGTTAGTGTTAGCTTATTAACATATATTAAGCGATATTATTATTATTATTGTTATTATTTATATGCAGATAACTCAAGTTATAAAATTAAATTATCTTAATTTTTCAGATAGTCATTGCCAAAATAATAATGGTTACCCTCAAATTAAAAAATATAAATTATAAATTATAAAAATTATAAATATAAAAATAAATAATTAGATATTATTATTTCTTTATTATCTTTCTATCATTTATCTCTTTCCTCTTTTGCCCCTCAATATGTATTTGTATTATTTATGTTGATTTATTATTATAGGTGTACATGTTAACTAAGAGTCATATACTCGTGAAAAAAGTTAAAAGCTCATTATTAGTGTAATGTGTTTGAAGTAACTTGAACTAATATACGTTTCGAATATAAAAGTGATATATAGTTACCTCATGCTATTTACCGCTCCTCCTATTACTTGTGTTATTCTATTATGTTATTATAGTTAGAGCTTGTCTATCTAGTACATGAAATTCACATTCATTCATTAGAGTCATCAATTGGTGACACGGCGCGGATATCCCTCAACTTATAGGTAAATCAGTTCAATGTATATAGAGGTTCATTCCCTTCTAGGTCCTCAGATTGATTTGCTCTCACAAATCTCCATGCCTCCCATATCATTAAACCCTCCTGCCTATTCTCTGATTCCTTTATATTGTCATTACCATTTATCTTCTGAGCCTTCTGTCCTAATAATCATCACTTTATCTTCACTCTCTTACATGTACATATTTCGATTTTACTGACATTCTCAAATCCTATCATTATTCTACTATCTCGGTCTCCGCGGGTTCGCGTATTCCCAACTACACTCATACCCACTATTTATAATCATCCGCTTACCATATATATTATTCCGATGTCTAATTCATAATTCATCCTTTCATTATTTATTTATTATGATCCCAAATCCATTCTCTAAAATTATTCGATTACTTTCATTTAATTTTCTAGTCTTTTTACCCTTTCTTCACTTACACTACAACTAATATCTTCAATTTACATATATACGTGGTCATTCCTCATTATCAATTCGTTTTCACCAACTCTAAATACACTCTCTCCTCTATAATATGTCCATATCTGTAATCATCATCATACTTTAATGTATCATTTTACCCTTTATTCCAGACCAATTTAGTTTATCTTGCTACATATTATTACTTTACACACATGGTTAAACATAACAATTACTCCTCATTCATGTAAGACCCTTATGACGTCTACTCTTAGACTTAGTACCTTATTATTCATCATACCTCATAAAAATCAGATAAATTTAATTGCTGACCAGCCATACTTTCCGACAATTTCAACAATTTTCCCCTTTACACTCTGCTCATCCGTTTCATTTTCATATCCACTATTATTATCCTAATTATTTATTAACCAGACTACTTTATCTCTAGACTGTATTATCATTTCACCATCTTAACCAAACTTCAATAACTCAAGGACTTGTCTCTCATATCTCTCACATACCTATAACCTTATATCTACTTTATCCGAGTTTCTACTTTCAAAACCCCTCCGTTTTTTTACACACCCTTGCATTCTCTACTTTCTCTTACCAATATCCTCTCAAACTCATTCTTATTCTAAGATTAAAAACCACAGCAATATACCCATAAAATTTCATCTTATTTTCCCCATTGGCGAAAATTATTTACCTCAATTTGCTATTAGGATAGTTTCCTAAATGTTTACGTATAATCACTCATTATCTCTGCCACTCTCCTCTATCTCCAATTATCTTTTTCATATACCCCCATTTACTATTTACAAATTATTTATAAGATCCACTGCGAAACATTATCAAACTATTGCCTTGTCCTTTAAACTCCTCGCTATTTATTAATATTTAAACCTCAATTCCTACTTTTGACTACATATATTATCTTCTTTTAACATACGCTTATTCTACTATCTCAGTTCCTATAAAATTGCTTTCTTTTTGTATTCCTTTTATATATGTATAACTTCAACCTTTTCCAACCACCATTTTATTTTACATCTATTGTGACCATCACAACAAATTTTTGATTTAGTTAATTTATATTATATTTTATTTAATTATTATTAATTTAATTTATATTTAATTATTATAATTTAATTATTATTTATTAATATTAATTATTTATAATATTATATTTATATTATTAATATATATTTATATGATTATATAATTATTAATTAATATATATTATAATTTTAATTATAATTCATTAATATTATTCATTTAATTATTGATATAAATAATATATTTATTAATTATTATTATTTTTTATTTTTATATATTTAATATTATTTTATATAGTTTTTTATATTTTTCATTCCAATATTATATTTTATTATTTATTATTATTTATTATATATTATATATTTTATTGTTATTAATATATTAATTATTTTATTATTATTTTAATTATAATCTTATTTAATAATTATAAATGTTAATGTAGAATTTATTTATATTTTTTGCATTGTATAAATTTTTATTATTTACGCGACTAGGTAATAATTTAAAATTGTATCTCTTTTGCAATATTTGTGTCCAATCTTCTCTGACTCAAGTGTTATCTCAGTTATTATGATCTTATTAGATTGTGATCCTATATTCAGCGTGCTTGAGTAAACTAGTTTATAATTTTCATTGATCATTGGCACCATTTTATATCATGAATTTTATTAGCAATTATATATATACACAATTTTTTTATTTTGAGTTTTGTTATAAATATAAATAATATAAAATTGTATATAGTGAAAGATGATTTTTATTCTCTCGCATTATTATCTCTATGCTTTCAAAATGTTGAAATAATATATATAAGAATTATTATTATCTTCACACCGTAATTGTGAAGGATTGTATAGATAAAAAACTATATAGGACTTAATAGCTGCTGCATATTCATTAAATATACTACCAAACGCTCCTACCTAATGTAATTTTCTTCTCGCTCCTTATATCTCATCTGAATTATGTACATATGTAGCTCCAAATAAATACCTTAACATAAAGTGTGATAATCAAATAAAATATGGACCCTATGAAAGCATTGTCTCTCTCATATTATGTTTTTTCCTTTCAATTCCTCCGTGATATTATATATTGCTATATCTGTGTTTGTGAAATCCTGTGAATGTGGATCACTGAACGTAAATGAATCAATACTAAATTAGAAGGCATTAATTTCCAAAATTAGTAATTTGTAAAAAAGCAAATTAGATAAATAACATATATATATGAATATAATTATAACCAAAAGTGAGACAATAAATAGAATAAATCGTAAATAAAATAAATTGATTAAATCAAATAATAAATAACATACTCATACTTACAATATATAACATCTAAACTACAAATTACTTTAATATCATGAAGTCAACAATCCTGAGAGTGAGAAAATTACTCAATAAGATTCTTCACTATATAGAATAGAATAACATATATAGTATTCAACAATAATGTATGTATAAATTTTAATTTGATAAGTGGATCAAAGTGAGGTTCTGCTTCAAGAAGAATATATACCCAACAATAAAATCCAATTAGATTGCACAAAAAGCACATAACGGGAAATACCTATTCCATAATTGCAAGCATTTCCATCCTTATTATATAAGCACACTTCTTTGTGGGTTATTGGATCTTTCTGCCAACCTTGTGATGATATACATCCAAATACAATTATGGAGAAAAGCTAAAAATAAGAAAAGTTTAAATTTATTTAAAAGTAAAGAATACATTTAAAGGATCTTTTAGTATTTTTAATACAAATACAATATATATATATATATATTATATATATAATATATACTATATATATATATATATAATATTATATATATATATTATATAATAATTAATATATATATATAATATATATATATATATATATAATATATATATATTAATATATATATATATATATTATATATATATATATTATATATATATATTATATTATATATATTATATATATATAATATGGTGCTATTTTTTGTTCCATATCCCAACCCTATTATTTATTATATATTATATTATTATTTATTACCGGTATTATTATTATTATTATTTATATAATATTAATATATTATTATTATTTATTATTAATTATTTATTTTATATTTATTATTATTATTATTATTAAATAAAAATAAAAAAAAAAATATGGAATACATATATAATAATAATAATAATAATTTAATTTAAATAATAATAATAATAATAATAATAATAATAATAATAATAATAATAATAATAATTATCAATAATAATAATAATAATAATAATCCTTATGATTAAAATGATATTATTATTATTATTATTATTAAATAATATATCATATATATTTTTTTTTTTTTTTTTTGGATGTGTACAGGACCACCACTGCGCGCAAAAAAAAAGCGGCTATACCGTGTCAATAAAACCAACAACACGGAAAGTCCCTACACAGAAACGAGAAAAAAATAACCGGAACAAGAGGTTTAGATTCGATATAGAATGTTCAGCTCATGGTGGAACGCAAAAACTTTGGTCAGCTTCGAAAGATGGGGGGGGGCAGTAGATAAAAATTATGAGCAAGCGATTCCGGAAAGAATGTAAGAATGTCGGGAAGAACTGAAATCCGATGGTGAGACTTGCGTCGCACCCACAAAGTATATGTGGCTTATAGATAAGAGGATCACTCGAACGAACAAAACGAACAGGAAGGGGGTTGCTCTCTCACCATGTGAAAGCCATGCGTGAGATTTGGTATGTCCAATTCGTTAACGGGAGAGAATCACCCACCTGGCGGCGACCTCCGTTTACAAGAGGACGGCCATTGACCTAAACAAGGGGTTAAACATTCCGCAGCTTGGCGCCACGAGAATTCTCCGCCCAACAAGTCTCCCAGCCAGGACAGGAAAACCCCTACGGCAGCACGGTTGGCCTTCGTATCAGCTCTCTCGTTCCCCGGAAACCACCCACATGGGAAGGGACCTAACAGAACTCAAGCCCCTCCCAGTCAATTTGACGAGCCGATGAACTTCTTGGATAGAAGAAAACCAAAGGATTCCTTAGTTGACCGAATCGAGCACGAGCAAGAGAGCGCCTCTAAGTCTGAGAAGATTGTATAACGACGTTCGCGGTTGGTAGGTTGCTAATTCTGCCACAGCCAAAATCAGCGTTATCAGCTCAGCTGAAAAGATGGACGTATACCGTAGCGGGTGTGGAAATGGCTAATCTGGGAAGACAGCCGCTCCCACTCCGCCTACCATTTGGAGCCATCAGTGCAGACAGGTGTCCGAAGTCATTGTGGATCTCTGATATGAGACAGAAAGACCCCTCCAAACATCGCCGGATGGTTCGTCGCCTTGGTGAAAGGCACTGGATCCCGAAAACAGACAGAGGCGGGAGGAGAAATCCATTTCAGATGAGCGTCGTCGAAATTGTAGCGGCAAAACCGAACGAAAAGAAAGACCAAGGGAAATCAAAAAGAGGGAGTCACAACCCCAGGACGGCCAATATGGGCGGAAGTCGGAAGGAATCTCTCTACTTAAGGGTGACAAGGCGAAGAAAGCTGGGACCTTGGAATACGAAGGAAGTAAAGAACACATAAGCTGCTCTCTTCGCAGGGACAAGGGCATCATCCCAGTCTCCACCTCCAGACTCTCCTTAGCGATGATCGAAATGTTTCCCGTTGGCAATCGCAGACCCTAGTTCTGAATAGGTGTTCAAGGAGGCGAAGAAGATTGGAATGGTCTGCCCATCGATGGCACAACCGTATCCAATTCAGCCCTCACGAGCGATTTGATGTAGAGGCGCAGCAGGTGACTTTCTGCCGCACCCCAAGACTAGAGGTGAGGGTGCGTAAGAGGTCAGAGATCGGAAGGCAAGTCAAGATTTTAAGATGATGTATATGAGGAAGTATGAAAGGCGATCATAAAGCAACAAACCCAAGAACCTCACCGTCGGTACAATAATAATAATAATAATAATAATAATAATAATAATAATAATAATAATAATAATAATAATAATAATAATAATAATAATAATAATAATAATAATAAATAGTGACTTCATAAACTTTTTTATTACTTTTTGCAAAGTAAAAAACAGCAACTGGGTCGACATCAAATATTATTTAATGAAGAGTGAAAATGAAAGTCTGCCTAAACTGAAGATCATATATCCGTTGCACTTCAATAAACACTAGGGAATACTATAGAATGTGGTAATATCATTCAATCATACACTGGAGGAGATTTATCGAAATACTGTAAGATTACTCAGAAGCATTTTACTTTTAAGTAAATTACATGAATGACATCTATACTTCCATTAGTGACATACTGCTTGTAGCATTATCCACATCAGGAATGAAATATAAAAATCAAAATTATAATATGTATCTTGTAATTTTGAATTTTATATTTCCAAACAGGAAATTTGTAAGCCATCAATATTAATTTAGAAGTGTAGGTAGTAGTAGTTAGAATTAAGGAACAACTTACATTTTTTTTTTTTTAACTTTGATAAAAGAACAAGTAGGTTAAATGGATTGGTTAAAAATATGAAAGAACAATTTGTGCTACAACAATCTTGAGAGGTTATTTCATTCATAAATATAGTTATACAGAACTAGCCCTAAATTCGAGTACTGTGTAAGGCAGTTCATAAGCCAGACACTAGTTATATTGTCATGGTTAAGGAGTTTAACCTGTTTAGCTAGTTTCATTAATTAACTGTACAATCTTAATTTGATAAGTTACTTGTGATTTAATATTAAAATTCACAATAATAAAAGTTGTCCTTTAAAAATTTTTGTGGTTGAATGGAAAACACTAACGTAGAATGTGATGTGGAAAAAAGTTCAACACTGCCTCTCTTATGATTGAGCATATATGGTATAGTTCATTATACAAGCAACTCCCAAGAGTTGTGTTGGGCTAGACACACTAGGCGAGTGTTTGAAAAACAAATCCAAAAAGGCATTGTTCCTGTGGGCACAATAGACAATCTAAAGATACACATGATTTTTCTTTATACTGTTCATTCCATTTATGCATATTAGAACATTAGAAATAAAGGAGACAGTAAGAAGCCACATGGGCCTATCGAGACTGTCCCAGTCAAGCTAATAGACCCAATCACCAAAGATGTTCATTCAAATCCACAAAGCATCCTAGGGCTTGTCAATAACATAGTATACACTAAGTCTACAGCTAAACGAAAAAACTATGCTGAGTGAGCGAGTGAGCGCGAGCGAGCGTTTACAAGTTTAATAACTTCGTATGTCTATAACATGTAGTTTAAACCTTAATAACTACAGCAACTAAAACCACAAATATACTCCTATATTATACCCAACATCCATATACCTATAACTAGATTACTGAATTTAGCCGTTTCTATTGAAGACTTAATATAACTGATATTCTTGTGAAAACAGCTAATAAATAATTTCATTAAAATTTTTTGATTGAAACATTAGTTTTATCGTTAGCATCTATCTGAGGGTTTAAAATACTCAAAATTACTTTTATCTTCAATTTGTCATTAATTCTTAACCTATCACAATGCATTCAAATGCTAAATAAAAGTAAAGAACATGAGGTAGATTGCTCGTCAACACCCTCTATATATATTAAAGAAAATAAACAATAATAATAAAAAAATTTTATTAAGTGTATAGGAGCTACCACTACACACCAGATTGGAGATTTAATTCTTAAACAGATCTAGTTCCTGGAGGAAAGAGAATAGTGCCACTTCTGAAGCGATAAAGCAGGGAAAATTTTACATCTGAGGACTGTATGATCTTTAAAAAAAATTATGGACCCAAAAAAGATTGTGAATTGTAAATGAGCAAAGCAGCTATTGTTCCTTGCTATGTGGTAGCTATGTGAACCATTGGTATGTCTTACGCATTAACAAGCCAATATGACCTCTTGGTGGCGATTCTGCATAAAAAAATCAACCATTTCTTAAAGCCTAAGGTGGTATGTAGCTTGTCTCCAACATGGCTGCCAGCATGTGAGAAATCACAAACAAAGACAGGAGTAAACTTTAGTAAAAGTGAGATGTCCTTGCTAGGTAGGTAAGCCTATTTGGTTACCTAGTACGTAGCAGAGTGGGCAGCAAATTCTTTCCTCTTGATACATATGTGAGAGGAACCCAGCAAATCGACAGACTTTTTTCTTTCGTGTGTAGTAAGCAGATGAATCTTTAGGTTGTATACCATAGGGTTTCTTGCTGAACGGTCTTGTATTGCGAGAAGAGTACATTTTAAATTCAAGAAAATGTCACCTGAATTTCAAGGTCAAGAATAATAATCAATTACTGCTTTACTCCCAGATTTAACTCGGTTGTTAATGTGGATGAGCTGGGTGGTGGGGTGTGTAAGACTGTAATGTCTGGAAAGATAGAGGAAGCTACCACTCAACCCTGCCATTTTAGAATCATAAATGTAACTGGTGTTGAATCTGAATCAATATCCTAATGGGATGCAAAAGGTTTCAAAAGAGCCAGAGATCGTTCTGATTTAGTTAATATTGATCAATCCAGGAGCATCACAGGGAACAGATATACTCATATTACACTGATATCATCAGTCATGCTGCCAAAAAAAAAGAAGTAAAACTTTCGAGAAAGCAAATAGGCTGGGTTAGGGTACTCTCTAGAAGAGAGATTAGAGTTGAGAGAGAGAGAGAAAGGGTTTGAAAGTGGAGATTCACTTGGCGATGAACAAAATGGCCAGCCACCTTTATTTTGAATGAGGCATAGGTATGATTGAAAGGTCTGAACGTATACTGAACATACAGATCCTAATTTTGATTATTATAGTGCTATGAAAAGTCAAGGCATAATCTTTTTCTGCAACCCAAGATGTAGATGAGAGTTGTTGCAAAAGGTTCAATGAAATGTAGTAGCTGGTTTTGAAATTGTAAATGTAGGGATAGGGTGTATAAGAGAGGCTGTCATCCAAAGGTATACAGAGAAATTTTACCTCAGATTCTGGATGAATGGGTGAATTGTAAAGGATTGATATATGGAGATCTTTGTGCTGTCCATATCACCTGTACGTTTTCTAGAATTTTATTAATGTTACCTTATTGATGGATAGCAAGAGCTGACGAACCAAACATAAGTTTAACCCCAGAGAAGTATAGAGAAAGGTCATTTATGAATAGAGAACCAATTGAATGTCTCCCATCTATCAAATTAAAGGCTATTCGATGTCCCTGAGAGAGGGGTCTACTATCTCAGGAAAAGAAGCTCATGCAGAAGGGATACAAGAGTATATATTACTATTTGGAAAAAATCACTCTCATCCTTCAAGGGAAGGGGCTCTTCAAAGGAGGGTTAAATTATCAACATCTTTTAGTACCCACTGTTAAACATTGACATCCCATCACCGCGGACTGCAAAGGGGCCAATTTCTCTCCAAAGGAAATGACAACATCCCTATTGATTTTCATGGCTGGGAATGTTGCCTCTGTAGTTGATGGTCAATATTGGGAACAGTGAGTAATTTGGCATTTGCAGAAGATTCAAAAAAATATTACTAGTGGAAGCCTGGCAACGCTTGATAGATTCTCATAAGTGAAGAGAAAGGTTTTTTTTTGAAGTTAGAGGGTTCTCTCTTCATAATCTGACAGGCATATATCCCTTGACCATCGCTATGGAGCATAGAGAAGTTCCGTCTCCCATTCCAAGATAAGCTTACATTAGATTTCCTCCAATTCTTTCCCAAACCCATTATAGGACAGGTCTTTGATTCCAAATGTAAAATTCCATAAGACAGTCATTTTGGGGTATAGTTATCCAAGATGTTTACATGAATATCTATATAATCTTTGCAGTTACTTGATAAAGACTGAAGTTGTTCGAACATAGATGAGATGTTTGTCAAATCTTCAGAGATAAATGCAGGCGAGGCATATGTCTTTTCTTCACCAGTATATTGCACAACAAGCTCAATTTTTTAATATATGAGAGTGTCCATCAAGCTGGTAATTAGAAAGGTTTACGAGAAAATTCATTACTCATAATTTAAATAATTATAGTCACTTGGAGGGGAAAGATGCCCAGTGTGGCAGATAGTCAAACCTGTTAAGAGGGGAGTTCCAACTGTTTCCAAGTAGAAACTGGATCCAGACACTATGTGAAGTATATTTGTTGAAGCTTAATGGCTGGATGGGTATTAGGGTTAACAACCTTCAGAGAGGAGAAAACCAGGAGACAAAAATGAAAGGTGGCAGAGTATCTGCTCCTTTCGTGGGTCATGTATTTCCGCAAAGCACATTTAATGGGAAATTATTGTATTGTAAGGAATTATGATGAGTATCATAGTTTAAAAACCATATTGGGAGAGTTGACTGTGAAATAGGAAGTACTGTTCTTTGTATTCTAGACTGTTAAATACTAAGGTATTATCAGGACTGGTAGCTGCATAGGAGAATTTCAAGATTTCTGAGTAACAGCCAGCCCCCAGAGACTGATATACATTTTATGATAAGGTCTAAATAGGTCTGCTTGCTTATTGAAAGTTGCAATAACAAATGTAAGGGTAAGTCAATTAGTTTCTCTCTACAATTTCCTTTCCTCATGACTATCAAGCTTCTCCAATCTGAAACGGATCTAGAATTTCCATTTTTAATGCAAAATAAAGTCAATTGCAATTTGGATAGCAAGAAGGGGGGGTTGCAAGAAATGTGGAGAAAATTTCCACAACTATGGCAAAGGACTGGGGAGATTTGCAGTATTTCTGAGGGTGTCAAAATGTGACCCCCAAAACATCTTTTTGGGTAAAGGATTTAAGAGTAAAAAGTGTATAATGTAAACAGCTTTCACACTGATTGGAAGAAATAAATGAGAAATGAGTGAGAGTTTGACACAGCAAAGTCTCCTTCAGAGGAGGAAATTAGTATACAT